>NW_010583063.1:183942-201912 GCF_000705375.1 Tinamus guttatus | reverse complement strand
AGGCTCCCGGGCGGCTGCCCCGCGACGGGGGGACGGCAGGGGAAGGGGGGAAAAAGGGAAAGCGCACCCGCAAACGCCGTGTCTGGGAGCTGTGCCCCTTTGTACCTTTCTTTCTTTGCTTTGGCTTAATGATGGCTCGTGATTATGAAAGCGCGCGAGGGAGCCGCTCCAAGAGCAAAGAGCGTTGCTTTAAGTCACGAATTGGGGATGTGTGTATCTACATGTGCATATATATGTACACATACACTGTTCTCCCCCAGGTAAGGATTGTAGTGCTACAGACATGTCTTCCTCCAAGGCGCTCCCGCTTGGCTTTCCGCTGCAGCTAGCGTAATGTTGTTTGCACTTTCGCAGATCTTGCGGAATTGGAGTCACAGGTCTTCTGAAAAAAAAAAAAAAAACTGCAGTGGCATTTGTTGGCTGAGCAGATCTTATTTTTAGCATGCTATTGTGAAAGCGGTTATATAACTTTCGGTGGATTTTTGAGGGCAAAATTAGCAGCTCGTAACAAGTTAAACCTCTCATTTTCAGAGAGAGGAGGAATAAGGAAAGCCCAGTGAGAAGAGGCGGGTGAACTTCAGCCCTCAGAAATTCCTCTGGCAGGCATCCCCACAAGGGAAAGCTGCAGGTTAAGGATCCGCACGGTCCTCGTGAGAACCGTGTAGCAGCAGGTGCAGGAACGAGCAGCGCCTGCCCAGAGCCCTAATTAGCAGGGTGTTTATCAGGCCGCTTCAAGGCTATTTCTTACTAAACCAACATCACTTTGGGCTTTTTGCTTCTCACCACTGCGGATACAATACAGGTACTGTGTTTCCTTAGGGGATTTATTTCTTGCTTCAACTCCAACAAGTACATACCATCTGAAAGATTTATTTAGAATACCTGTTTTATTTTACTGTTTTATCACTTGCTAAGCTTGGTGCATGGTTTTCAGCCTGGCTTTTCCTCATCTCTTTTCCAAATGTTAAAATTAAGGAGAAATAACAACGCTCTAAGATTGTAACGCAGAGCTCGGAGAGAATGATTTAATAGCAGGAAGGTGCAGCAATCTGCTCATTACTGAGAGTTCGGGCATCAGGGTTCTCTCTCAGTGCTCAAGGCTTTAAGAAAGTGGCCTGCTTTTCTTGCATGACCCTCATGAAGCAAAGTGCCACTGTCCAAGAGGTGCAGTTAAATCCTAAATCCTAAAAGTCTGTGCATGGTGAGGCTGAAGCGAGTGGAGGTGTTTGTTAAACTTCTGTCAGTGAAATCCGCCTGCCCAGTTTCTCGCTCATTCCTGCATGTCTTGTAAAGCTTGGTCACCTGGAGAGAAGGTATGTTTGATAACAGTCTTCTGTTGCAGGATGCCAGGTATGTGACATGGGCTCGTACTCGCGTCTGTAGGATCTCTAAAAGGGTGGCACATTAAGATCCATTAACCTCGTTGTTTTAATGGATTCATTTAGTGATATATTTGCCTTTCATTTGTCTTCTAAATAGACTATGGTCATGAAACTTTACTTTTAATGTGGAATAAAACAAAGGCATGTCATGCTGCAGATTTAAGTAGGGGGGATTTTTTTGTTGCTCTTTCCATGATGTCAGATGAAGGTAAACGTTAATCTGAAATGCTAGCTGTATCTATATAAAATCCATCCTTTTGAAACTGTTTGGTTTCTGTCACCATTTGCCAATGCCTATGACAGTATAAATCAGGTAGATCTAGATCATCTTCTTCTGTAATAAATAGTTTGTCCTATTTCGGTTTTATTTGATAGATTTATTAGTGGGCAAATTCCAATTTACCATTGTCTGATGCTCGAATTAGAATCATTCTGATGTAAATTAGTAGGTAATTGTATAGTACTATGAACTTGAGGAGTCACTGTAGATCTAAAGAGTTTCTTCAAGAACAACACAAAAAGCTCTTTCGCTTTACTGTCATAGATGCTCTTTGGACTGCTTATCCGTTTATATTAATGTTGTGATTCATATCGGTAGTGCATTTTTAAAGTCCCTGTTATTCCAGCTTATTGTCCATCTTGCATATATCTCATAGTGGGCCAGGTGGATTCCTTTAGGATGAATCTGACCTGGAAGATGTACTTGAGTCATTGCTAGAAATTCAATGGACTAGAACTAGTCTGAAGTAAAACCCTGTAAATTGCATTTAGCATTGACATAGTCTTCAGTACTTAATATTTTGCTCTATTTGCTTTGATTGGGTTCTGCTACTTGCTAGCATAGACATAGCCAATTTGCAGTTTGCCAATTTGCCCCGTGCAGTTTGAAGCTGATTCTTTTTGTCTTTTCAAGGGGTCATGGCTGTTCCCTGCTCCTTGCTCCATTGCTTATATGTTTTCTGGTGAAGATGTATAAGCCTTCTGATTAAGATGTATAAGCTTCTAGCTCAGCAAGAGCATGGCTCTGCAGCAAACTGCAGCCGGGCTAGTTTTACATGCACACCCTGAGCTCTCCCCAGTTCTAAAGATGACCTCCAATCATCAGTTTTTTATTTCCTTATTGCCTGGCATGATATGACAGACTACTTTTTGAGCAAGAACTTTGAGTAGCGGAGCCTGGTGCTTGACTGGTGAACGTGAGCACGGCAGCTGCGTTTAGAAACAGGCGACTGATGTTTCTCTGTTTCTGTTTGTGTGTCATTGGCTGCAGCCCTGGTGTGTAGAAGGTTCACAAGGCTCTGTTTATGCTCCTCATTTCATTTGGGAGTGGTGAAAAATGTTGGCTTGAGACGCAGAAGCTGTCATTTGGAAATGTGTATTCTGGCTGCCTACATTTCCCAGGCTGCACCGTTAGTCGCCCTTTGCGCAAGGTGCCGGGTGCTGCTGCTCCCGGGGTCCCAAAATGCCATGGGAAAGAGCCTGGCCAGAGTCCAGCTGCCACAGGCAAGTGGTCATGTGTGGTGTCCAAGCAGATGTTTGAAAACATCCACTCAAAATATATATAAAAAATGCCAAAACAATGCTCAATAGTTTTGGGTGGGTTTTCTTTTTCTCTGCTTTTTTTTTTTTTTTTTTCCAGTTTTTACTGCAAGTTGGAAAATCTTCACTTCTATGAGTTTGGTGATTTCACTGATTTTCTGAGCTTTTTTCCCCCTTTGTTTGCTTTGTGACAATTATTTTAAATAGAAAAAGATTTTGTTATTTATAAACATTCTCTTTTGTATGAAAACATTTCCAACTAGAAAATGCATTTTTGGAGTAAACATGGATCCAATTCTTCCTACTCAGTGACAGAAGATGGTTGTCATTGCTGCAAAAAAGAGACTATAGTGTCTGAAGTGTCAACATTTCAGTTTTACACACATGTCCCTAGTGAATATGATGGAAATCATAGAGTTGTTTGTGTGAATAATACAAAGGTACTCCGTGTTCTGGATCACCGGGAATGCTTCAAGGCTGCTTGGAGAATGTAGGAAAAAAATAGTACTGGTCAAAACAATAGGAACTGAATATAATGGAGCTTCTCCCTCACAGATGACTATTTCTGTGACAAGAGATTGTCCGCTCCAAACTTCATTCCCGTGCGCAGCCACCTTGTGGCATGAAGTTTATCCACTTCATAAGATCATATTTGCAGCTCAGTTAGGAAAGGAGATGAGACCATAAGAATCTGTCCTGCGCCAGGACTTCGAAGACTAGAACCATCTATGTTGCAGTATCACATGTGATAAAATCATGGAAACTGCAGTTGTAAACTGCCTTTGTAAAAAAGCAGGGTTTTTTTTTCCCCCCTGGGCATAGCTATGATTTTTTTTTTAATAGATTTTTTTTTCTTTTTTTTTTTCCCCTGCTGTTGTTGCAGTCTACATAACGCCTGCCAGAGTGGCACATTTTAGGTTAGTT
The DNA here is from genome assembly GCF_000705375.1 of Tinamus guttatus. Next base: position 198,067 of record NW_010583063.1, on the reverse strand, counting down.
AGGAAACAAAGAGAGATTTACTCAGGTCAGTGTTTCATAGAGGCCACATACTTCTATATAGTATTAGTTACTCTGAATATACTTGTGCATAGGAATATGAATGTTACTGTCTTTACTACAAGCTTCTTCATAGAAACAAAAGAGTATTTTTTTTTCTCTCATTCCAGACATTTTTTGAAGTCATTGTTGTACGGAAATAAGGATTTGAAGAACCTGTCATTTGCAATGAAAATAAGAGGAAATTAAAATCATGATACATCCAAGTACAAAAAGTCTCATAAATATTACATTTCTGCTTATGTTGTATTAAGGGAGCAGGAGAACTGAAATGCACTATGAAAGGAAAATATGTTATTTACTCTCCAAATTTCACTTTGGAAACAATTTTTATTGAGTGCGATGGAGAATGCACAAATATAACATCAGACTATAGATTTAACAGCAGTAAATCCTAAAAATTGCTTACATTTTTAACTTTTTCTAAAACTTTAATAGAGCTTTTGTACAAGTCATGCAGAATGGATCATTTACTCTGTCTTGTGCAAACACTTGTTAGAGTTGGAAAGGCACATTGAGCTGGTGCTACAAGTGGACTAGATGCCTTTCTTCATTTGTATGTAGCTGTATTACATATTACAGCAATGTGTAGCCTCTATTATTATGCTGAAGTGTTATTATGATAGCACTTAATAACCTGCTATTCTAAAATAATGCTAATAGAACAATAAACAGCATTGTTTTGTTTTGTTTTTTTTTGAAAAAAGCATGATCATTTATGGCAAGAAACAGCATTTTTTTCCTAGTGCAAATCCTTGGACCTAATCTCATTTTCAGCAAGACCAGGGCACTAGTCTGGTTTAGAGTCGAGCAAAATCCTGCCCATAAATCTGGCCATTCTCCAGACTGATAAAATCTGGGAAGTAGTCTTTTAAAGAATTGTGGGAATGATTGGAATAGAGGTGTTATTAGGCCTCCTATCCAAAGAGAAAACATCCCAGCTCTCAAGCATGAGACATCCTTGTTGTAAGCAAACCATCCATCTGTGGTTTGTTGTTTTCTGTTCCAACAGCATTTGGAGCAAGTTCCTCAGAGAAATAAGAGGTTGACAGGAAAGGAAATACATGAACTGGTGCTGTGTTGCTTTTGCACGTACTGGGTACATCAAGTAAAGTTCCCTGATGAAGGAGTGATGGCTACTGCTTATGTTTAGGTTTTAACTTGCACCCTGTCTTTCAGATTCCTACGCACAACAGCCTTATAGTAAGCACATTTCTTGATTTTGCTCTATATTCTTCATTAATAGAGTCAATAGAAATTTTCCCCGAGACTTCAGTAAGAACAGCTCTCGTTCAGATCAAGAGTGAACACTGAAAAGCAAAGCAAACTCTATGCACCTTAGATTCGGTGTAGGCAGGAAAAGCCTGTTATCTATGTCGCTGATGTTTCTGTTCCTTACTAATGCTGATCCTTGACTGAAGTCATAGTACAGAACTATGTGTAACTGAAGATGCAAATATCACTTAAACTGATTATTGGAAAAAAATTTATTCAAAAATCATAGAAAAAAAGATCAGAATAGCAATGACATATGTTACTTTGCTGTATGTAATGATTCTTTCTCTGCAGGATCCCTGAAACAGCTATGTGCAATGCATAGAGGTGGAAGCTGAATTAGTTTCTGTGACCTTAAGCTTTGAGGTTTCCAAAGTCCCCTGTGCCAGTTATATGAAGTTATTCAACTAATAATCCACAATCTAGGTTATTAATTTGTGTAATAGTAAAATAAATCTCACCTTTGTAAACTAGAAATTCCTTCCAAGTGAAGAGAGGCTTTAAGTACAGATTGTACTACAATAAATCTAATTTGGTTTTCTTTATCTGCTTTTGTTTATTTTTTTCAAGTCCTCTGCACTTGATGTTCTTTCTTCTTGAAGGAGCTCTGAAAAAAAAAATATTGCAAGCCGCAGCCTATTGTTTTCAGAATATTATGTCCAAAATGCCAGTTACTTTATCCTTCAACTCAGGTAGACTGCTTCCAACTATAAAAAAAAATTAATATCAGTATTTCAATAGCTGCCTTTAAAAGTATAATGCATGCAAACACTATTTTGAGTACTTATCAGAAATTGCCAGTCTCTTCATAAAAATAACCTTTTTTTCCTTTAGTTTATACTCTAAAAAATTAAAGTTCCTTTGGAAACAAGTTTGTTGTGCCATTCCAACTTGAGCCTAGTTCTTTTCTGGACATCTCTAAGGTTTCCTTAAATGAAGAATATGATATTACATGAAGAATGTTATTTTTGTTAGCCAGAGAGCTGTACTATGTTTACTATAATAGGATTAAGGGAAATTTGAAAGTCAATGCTAGCTTAGTGGGAAATTGATAAATACATGTTGTACTTGCAGGAACATTCTGCCCAGTAGTATTAGGAAATTTATCACACTATTTATTTAGCAGTTCAGGCTTTATCTGACAAAAACAGATTTGTTGTCCATTTAAAACTATGCCAGACTTTTTAAAGGCTTTACAATATAGATGTGATTTGCAGAATCTGAACTATTATCCTGGCATAGTCATCTTGTCCCATAGAATTGTGACTCTAATACCATAGATTCTCAAAATAAGGGGTCTGCAGCTTATGGATCCTGTTGCTTTCCAAAGTCTGTGGTTTGATTCTTGGCACTTTTGGTTAGATAAAGTATTATAGCCACAGTCATAAAGAGTGATTTTTCAGAATCAGTGCAACCTAGACTAGGGTGTAGCTCCTTGGAAGACTTATTCTGGAAGAGGCTGAAACAGCAATATCTCTGGATCCATATCTGGTATTGGCAGGCTCTTCGTTAGAAGTGATGGCAGTCCAGTCTTGTAGTTACTAATGTTTGTTTATTTGTGCCACAGCCAATGTCTGAGCTAGAGAGTGAATGCTAGAGAAAGAAAAGGCCACAGGCATAATTTTCCATTCCTAAATGCATGTTAAAAGATCATCAGATATCTGCCTTTTTACATGGACAGAAATGCTACACATGAGTAAAACGGACCAAAGTAACTTTCCGATGAGCTGTGTACAGGCAGTTATTTGGAAAATATTGGAGTACATAATTGCAGTGCAGTATTGTAAATGTTTTCGCTGCCTTCACAATGGCAAACGTCCTGCAAAAGTGTGCAGCTTCTTGCAGCGTACTGCTGAAAACCAGAAGAGGCCAGTAGCCAATTCCCAAAATGCAGGATGGAGCCACTACTGATTATAGAAACTACTACTGTGAGCTGTTCATGCTGGGTATACTAATAAAATTATCTGATGGAGACAATCAATCAGGCAAATTCATTGACTTTCACCCTGCTAACCTACTCCTGATATCTAAATCTAAAGGAATCTTTCTAATCCCGTACAATAAATTTGTGCAGAGGAGGAGGACTAGTTTTAATAGTATCTTTCTTAATCTCTTAATAATATCTCTCCTGAGTTCCTTTTCTACCCAAACTAATGTTAAAATGTGTAGAATGTGTCACTGGAAATGACCTTTCTTGGGTACCTGAGTTGTCTTTTCATTATGGTCCATGACTCCCTATCACAATGGCCATAGTATGGTCCAGGGTGTGGTGGAGTTCTGGAACTACCAATCAGGATGGAAATTTTGCATGGGTTTTGCAGGTCTGCTCTGGTGATGACTGAACTGAAGGTGCATGGCTCAGAAGTCCTTAAAATATTTATTTCTTTTCCTCAGGAGAGACTGTTGTGTACCCAACTACATCGGCAATCTGGACTTAAGGTCTCGGGAAACCTTAGTTCCACCAATCTGTGCTGGGCAACTTCATGTGCTCATTAAAGAAAGCTGTATCTCACCTTATCATTAGTTAAAACGGAATGCTGCCGATTTGAACTCTTCTGCTTAGCCTCATCCCCGAAGATAGGCTATAACCAAAGTGCTTGCGGTTTGTTCCCTTATATACAAATTGTAACTCAAGGCTGTGGCAAGTTGCCAGTTCATCTACTCTACTCAGATGCCAGCGTCATTTACTCATATAAATAACTGTATAGCAGTCAAACACGATTGACTTAAGCTGTTACTTTTTTGGAATGTGTAAAATATGGGCAGATTCTGAGGTGTTAATACAGTGGGTGATGCTTTTTTCCCCACGGTGAAATTTAGGTGTCTATGCTGAGAATATTAAAATGTATTTGTCACTACAGTTATCATGGATTCAGATTGATCTTTACTGTTTGTAGGAAAACACAAAATAATTCATAAAAAAACCTAGCTTTTTAATTGTTGTATTAGCATATGAATGACTAAATTTGTCGCAGTCAAAGGGAGACAATTTTTCAGTAAAAGTGAACTGTAATTTAGGATACTTGAGTTATTAAATTCCCAAAATCAGATTTTTTTCTCATTTTTTTCCTGAAAAATGCTACATTTGAAAAGAAGCTTGCTTTGCTATGTATCAGAGCATCAAAATCCACTGTAGCTTTTGAGCACATAGATGCACAATATTAGTTGCTAACATATTGCTTCAGTCAAATAATAATGGTGGAGTTTTGCGGTTGACAGTCATGTTTTGATTTTGCTTGTAAAAAAGACTTTGACTTCTGCCAAATTATAAGCTTTTCCTAAAGCTTCTGCAATGGCAGAATCATCTGATCACCAATTTCTCTAGCGTTTTAAAAGAACCATTCCAAACTCTTACAAGCAAGTGCTGCTCTTGAAAGTGAGTAGTGTTACTTGCTTGTGGTGCCGCTGGCTATGCCCACTGCTGACACCATGAAGATAAGTCTACACCTGCATTGAATGGATCATCCTGCGCTTGGCTCTCCTCATAGCGTACTAAGAGAAGACCAAGTTGCTTTCCTTGTGATAACGGGAAAGTCACCTGGCATGTCTAAAATTTTGCCCTCAAAACTGACTTGGACTGGCACAGACATTCCGTTGTGAATGTTGATATAAGTTTTCAAAACTCTGTTTGTTCTGTAATTGGCAATCCTTTCAAGTACAGGACCTTGGTAAGGTATCTTGAAAACCCTGGTGTTGCTGGGTGGCATCTAGTAGTCTGGCTCATAAAATAGCCCAGTGTGGAATATGTTTGCATAAGATTGCTAGAGAAGAGACAGCTCAAAGTCTGGCATTCCCAAATTTCCTGACACTATAATTATTTAAATGCCACATTATGGGTTTTAAGACCTCTGCAGTTTGCAAATGCTGTTATTGCCATTTCATCTGTTAAGGGCTAAGGTGTTTCTATTGTATATAGACTTCTTATTAAATTGTGTTTTATATATATATATATTTATATTTATATGGATATATATGTTCTACATACTACTCATAGTTGTCCACAAACACATATACATATGAGTAGTATGTAAAATGATCCTACATATAGATGCAAAAAAAAAAGATGATTTATTTTACTCCAAAGCCTCTCAGCATGTGAATTCTATTGAAGATTTGCATGCGCTGGATTAAATTAGTTCTTGTAGAGGGGAATACAACAGTGCATTACTTCAAGGCAGTGCATAAAATATTACGCTTTTTTAAAAGGGCACTGTTAATGGTGCCTACTACATAATACAGTCCTGCCCTTCATGTTTTGCCCTATTTTCATTATTACGTATTTCTGAACTAGTACATGCAAATCTCCTCCTTATGGTTTACATAAGGTCATGCTTATCTGTAAAGTGTATTTTTTTTTATCTGAGTAAAAGAAGAGGACAACAGCTAATTGCATGTGCTCTTTTCTCAGTGCACTTTTCTCTTTTGAAGTAGCTTGTCTAACTCTCAGTACATGTATCCTGGGGGACAGAGAAATGGTTTCTGAGGAACTGAATGATTGCATAAATAGCTTGTTCTGAAACATTTAAATTATGCCTTTTACCCTGTATGATTTTTGGAGGGAACTTTTGGTTGACATATGTTAATAGGTAACTTTCAAAACAGTTATGTAAATATTTAATACTTATAAATTACATGAGTTTTCAATTCTGTAATTATTCCATAGGGCTTCTAGGCTTTCTTGTAAATTTGTGTACGTAGAAAAATCAGATTTCATTGCAAGTTTAAGTGAAATAACCAGGGTACTTTGGGGTAGGGAGTTGCCCTATTAAAACTATCTTCACTAGAGATGGTTTAAAGAGTTGAAATTAACACTTCTGAACTTCATTCTTTAAGAGTCACCTTATTTATAGCAAGATAAATGCACTTTCAGCTTTAACTGCACAGAGCAGCAAAAACATTCTTTGGATAGCCTAAGTAATTTGAAATATATCCTCTCTTGAAAATCTCAGAGTATCTGTTCAAGAAGATTGGAAAATTAGGGGGTGTATACTTACAGCCTAAATTGCAGAATATACAACTACTACTTGCATATTTTTTCAGGACTCTTAATTCCCTTTAATTACATGGATTTTTGGAAACATTATAAACAATGTTTTCACAAAGTTTGTAGAAGAAATATCATGTCATACTAGAAATATATATGAGAACTTGGTAAGTGTATTCAATAGGAAATTTAAATCATTTAATGTTTTTACATAACAGGAAAAGAGGGAAATGCAAAAAGTGACAGATATGAAAAATCAGTTGAAATTTTCACTTAGCTTTACATACGGGGAAATATAAGTAAATACAAGTAATAAACAGTTTGGAATTTTACTTAAGCATGCTTTTTTTTTTAACTTGCGCATTTCTTTACCTTTTAAGAAACCTTTAGCTTTTAAAAGCTCTTTTTTTTTTCGTTATGTACTATTTACTTGCTCACTGGTTAAACATTTTTTTAAATGGAAAATGAACACACTTCCTAAGAAGCACTTACAAAATGTGTCTTTATAATGGGGTCTGTCTGTAAGCATAAAATCCCTAAGGACGTGATCCTTTTCTAGGGGCTTGCTACTGTTAGAACCATTCAGAAAATCAACTGGAATCTATTCCGAATCTATTCCTCCATCGGCGTGTGTGAGGGATCTTGCTTCTAACTGTTAATAGTTTTATGCTGAGTAACCTTTTCAAGTATTCCTTGCATGTCAGTTCTTGGCAGATAAACTTACTTATTCCCTATTGGCTTATCTCTGAGGGATGATTTAGCTTTATCACTATTTAGTCATCTTCATCCTCACGCTATGTAGCCATGTCTGACCAAATCATTTTGTGGCATACAGCTATGTCTCCAGTGCAAAGTTGTAGCTGGAAATGTACACAGAAGGAATGTGCAACAGAAGACTGAGAGACAAAATTTGACGTATATTTTAGGCCATTTTCTTGTTCGCTGTGTTTGTTCATAGGATTAAGTTGTTTTGCACTACGCAAAAACTCACAAAGCAAACTCATCAAGAATCATTGCAAGACTGACGCTCTGTCTGGATCACTTTCTCGTATCAGCTTCTCAGTTACTTAAAATATGCCCATTAGTTCAATCTTGCATGTGTATGTCTTTAACTTGAAGTAAAACCTTTACCATACATAACTTGACCAAAGTAGCCTTTTGCTTTTATTCTGGATATTGCAGTACCATCTCAGAGTAACTCATGAAGAATCTGAATGTATCTGGCACCTGGGGTGCTGCACAGGTTCGTTGAGGTATCCTTTGTGTTCTTTACTTCCACTGATTTTACTGTGAGGAAGATGATAGTTATATTCCTATATAAATAATCTAAATAATTCAATAGAGGTATTGCCATGGAGAATATTGATAATCCTAAAAGCTAAGTGACAAGTATAATGAATCCACAGAGGTGAGGCAAACATTTGCTGCCTTTGTGCTGTGAATGGAGAGAGTTTGGGAATTTTGTTTATGATGTATATTAATCAATATGCTGAGGTAAAGAATTATTAAACTTCAGAAAATATGGACAAAGTGTTTCTGCAATTCCACTTTTCATGAGTAGAAGCTGCCATAGAAGTGCTGAAAATAAAAAGACAGTTGAAAGTTTGAGAAGTGCTGCAGAATGCTTCTTAATACTCCCCTCTTCAGCACTGAGATATTCCTTCTGACAGGAAAAAAAGATGTGACTGATCATAGGGGATCACTAGTGGATGAGGGCTGAATGCATAGATTAAATTACTTTCTGGAACTAAAGGTGATAAAATCCTCAGAGCTATAAGAAGATGTAATTAGATCCAAAGTACAGCTAGACACATTTTACCCTCTCCCCACACCTGCTGCCAAATGGTCCCTGGTGCTGGTGGCCAGAATGTCACCGTTCGGAGCTGGTGAGCCTTTCAGGAGCCCTTGGGATTTCCCAGGTACTTCAAAGCTTTATACAAATTATAGTAAATCACTGAACCTGATTTTAGTACAAGATGGGAAACTACTGTATAGTGTCTTATTTTACAAGGCCAAAGTTTAATTGGGAACTGTGCACGCTAAGCAACACAGACACTGAGTTCTTCATTGATACTGCATTAGCATTGCATGAGGAGAGATTAGGATCAGACTGTCTTTGCTTAAATGATTTGTCTGGTACAGCCAACTGGCAGTAACTGGGTTCCTCCAGCCAAGGAATTATACCAAAAAAGACAGTGGTGTTATGAACCCTACAATTAATTCACACATTCTGGGAAAAATTCCATTAGCTTCAGAAAAACAGCTGCCAAAATTGCACCTACTGACTTCAGAAGGTCTGACATCTCTGAGCATAAATATTATAGGTCAGATCACAATTTTTTCAGACAAGTAGTATAAATCAATGGGGTATGTGGTGATTCTGATTACACTTCCATATTTTTGCTTTAGAAGATTTTGCAATCATGCAATAACAAAAATTACAGCATTTTAAGTTAGCTTCTTCCAGTAACACTCATAGCCATTGAACTAATGACCAGTACAGAACATATCTGAGTTCTGGTGGGAGATTACAGTGAGAGAGATGTTAGTGCTGATGCTTTTAGCATAGTTTATTTTATATATAAATATGATATGTCTTGAGGAATCCCAATTCTCATGTTCTAGTGTAGCACTGGGGTGCGGGAGGGAATGGAGTAGACCAAAAATGCCCAGCGCATATACATGTAGTTTTACAGAATCCATCTGAATTTCCTGAGTAATGAAGTGCTCAACTGATGATATTTTTGTGTATTTTTTTTTAAATAAGTGAAGCTTGTGATTTTATCAATGATATTTGTCTCAGAAGTAGCAAAGAGGAGGTAAAATGCCATGAACATTTTGGGGCACAGGGAATTTAGTGGTTGCAGATTATGTAGAGGGAAGTCCTTGTTTCTTTGCATCTTCTGTGCCCACAGAAAGTTTTATTACAAATCCTTCTCCCTCATAGCTCATTCTTCTACTCACAGTGGTCTTCAGTTAAGTTTTTATTAGATCCAAATATCTAAGGTTTTTTGATAGCGCTGATGTCTAATTATTGAAGTCTCAGATTTCTTAGAAACGCATGTAATAGGAGGTTCAACCAGTCTTGGATATAGGCTTGAGCCTGCTTAGCAGCTCTCCTAAATCACAAAACCAAGGCAGCAACAGAGACAGAGCAGTTGGGATTATGATTGGAACATATAACAGGACTCCCCAAAGTTTGCCCATGTTCAAAAGGGGGACACTTGTTTGCTTCAGCGGCAGTTTTGGGGAGATACCTTCTAGTCACTGTTCAAGTATCTGCGCTGTTGGGATCTCAGGATTTCTGGAGCTCAGATTAGGACTAACTAGGCTTGATTTATTTTTCTTTATTTTCTATTTAGTTTTACATATTTTCTAACTGTTTGTGTATTTTTAATGACAGTACTTTTCTTGTCAACTTGACCGGTGCAAAATGTCAGTACCTCTGCCTGAAGACACATCCTGCATTGCGTGGTTTAAATTATTACACATTATTAAACTGCAAAGCTGTGTTCTAGGGAGTATCATGGAGTAAAATTGTTGGCTCCATTGAAGTAAAAGATTATTTTTGTGCTTACTTTAATGACCAGTATTTGTGAATATAAATACTTTGAAATCAAGTTTAATGAATATTAACCACAAAAGTCTTGTAGGTCTGCAGGACATTATACCATTTAAGGGAAGGTATACGCTTGAAGACCAAAAAAAGATATATAGAGAGATATATTTATATATAGAGAGATATATATTCAGGAGAATATTTGCAGAAAGTCTACCCTCTCTCTCTTTTTTTTCTGTGTTACTGGACAGAAAAAGATGTCTGGGACAGAGCTATGCAGTACTGCCTGGTGCATAAAGCATTGCAGGTTCTTTTATCCATTAAAATCTTCACTGTGCTGAACTATTTCAGGATTGTGTCTTGTCTTAAATGTTTCCTTTAGGTTTGATCCTGCTGTAATTTCTTGGTAATGAGTGACACAAATTTTTATTAAATCTGAACATATATATTGACTTGTTTGTTGCTTTGCCTTAGGTTACAAGAAAGCATAGCACAGCATTGCCTTAAAACATGACATACCAAAGCGATTGGCTTCTCACAGGAATAGGAGGAATTGCTCCTATATATTTATATATATATGAGGAGTTATGTGATAGTTACCAAATAACAACTTTTACTGGCGCTGGAAGTTGCACGAAGATGAATGAGCTTTCTGGCTTTTAGGTAATCATGCAGTCCAGTATCACTCCACCTTTTAATGTAATCAATCAGAATTATTAGGCTATATCTAGATAAAGGAGAAGTTCCTTGCAGGAAAAAAACATTAATATAGAGATGCCTTCAGTCTGTAGTTGTATTAAATTTTGAAAATTATCTCAATTTTGGGAGGGTAAAGGAGGCAGAAGGGAAACTTGGATTTGAATCCAGCATGTGTTTTGTTTCCATGCAAGGATATTTTCATTTATTTATTCGCTCGACTTCGTGGGAAAGGGAGGGCTGAACAGTGCCTGTATCTTCTAAGAGTATTGTATTTTGATTATAGGGCAAGTACCATCGCTTTGTGATGACGACTGTTGACAAACTATTCCACACCTGTTAATTAGGGGAGTTGCAAGGAAGGAGGAATTTGGGTGTTTGCTATCATGAGGGCAGCACGAGTGTTTCAGTGTGTGTTTGCCCCAGCCCTCTGCGGATGCGGTGGCTTGGAAGCTTGGGGCTGGCACCCAACTATCCATGCTGGCACGCCACAGTACCTACATGTGTCTCTCTCACTTGCCTTGAGGAGACGGGATAAATGAAATGCTGCTAAAACCCCTCGGACAGCGAGGAGGAGGAAAGTCCTCCTGCATCTCGATGGCTGGCTGATTTGTGCACGACTGCTTCTAACTCACATTACATACATTTCTATTGCTGTATTTCCCTTGCTTCTAGTAAGGCACCCAAACGCTTTAACAGGAACAAAACATCAGGGGAATTATTAGGTATTTTTAATTATTCTATATCAACCTGATAATATCTGCCTACACTGCAGCACTTCTCTGCTTGGGGATCAATCCTCCGAGAAACTTTACTTTGAGGTCCCTGAAGCAGTCTTATGTAGAAAAAAGTGTGTGTGCTTTAGAGGAATTTAAATATGCTTTAGGAACTAAACTCATTTTCTAATGACTTAATGTTTACTCTAAATAACATAGATTTTGGAAATCCCAAGGCTTTCTCCAGAATCCTGTGTCTTAGTGTTTTCTTGTCAACAGAGAAACATTGAACAAACATCATGTTTTCTGCCTATGGCAAAAGAAATCAGATTAAGTATGTAATCCTGAAGGCATCTGCTAAGATCTGCCCTATGGGTCTGGTAGGTTCACAATTAGAAGATGCAGCAGAAGTTCAGCTTTTAGAACGGTTTGGCAACCCTATTGCAAGTGTAGCTTATGCTGTACTACAGGAAAAAATGCTATGTTCCTCCTCTCATTGCTACCAAGAAAGCCTAGATAGATATGAGAACAGAAATGCTAGGAAACTGGGGGAAAAAATGCTTATTAAAACATTGGTTCTTTGGACCGCAGGAATTACTGTGTATAATGTGTGCTTGTTTGTGTTTGTTTGTGTATGATAGAATTCAGTGGACTTTGAGAAGTTATCTGTCTTTTCTCTTGCTTATGTTAGGATCCATTTTATCTTGTGTAATTCCTGGCAGAATTTCTCCTTTTTTTTTCCCTCTTTTTCCTCCTTTTTTTTTTTTTTTTAATAATGCTTTCTTCTTAATAATTCCAGTGATAAGATTCTGCAAGATTCTTAGGCAGATCTACTCAAGTTTCCATATCAGGAATTTTGTTAATAGATTTATTTTCTAAAAAAAAGTTGCTGATGTTATTACTTTTTCATCCATGAAAGAAGAAAAAAAAGGATTCTTCCACTGTTTCATGCACTTTTTTATGCATTTGAAAGCTGTTAACATCAGTCTTTTAGTCTTTGTTTCTTTGCATTAAAGATTCCCAGTTTCTACATTCTTTTCTCAAAGGCATAGCTTCTTTATAGTTAAGTGCTGTTCTTTCTCTTCCTTGGATGCCCTAGAAATCTTCAAGACTTTCCTGAAGCATAGTGCCCACAAATAGCACATAACCTGTTGCTTTCCATTCTGCACTTGTGCAGCCAGGTTTTTGTGTCTAAAAGTAGAACGTTGCATTTGCCCTTAGTACTCCAGTAATACTGTCATGGAAGTATGGTGGGCATATGTCTAACCCTCCCGCCCCCCCCCTTTTTTGAGATTTGCATATGCATCTGGTTTAAAGTCTGCATTCACATTTTAGATGTAAAAGGTATGTCCCACAAAATATAAATTGGAATATTGTAAAATAAATTCCAGCTTGAGCTAGAGTCTGGTCTTGGAATTTCAGCAGTAGTATTACTCCTTTAGACCCATCTATGATGTCAATTATATAAGACACATAACTGAACCAAGTTGGAGTTCCCCGAGTTTGGAGGTGAGACTGTGTTCTAGCGCATTTAGGGCATAGGTTCTGACTAGCAACATTTAGAATATATATGTATATATATAGAAAATATATATGTGTGTGTATATATGTATGTATATGTAAGTATACACACACACACAAACACCTATGTGTATGTATGTATATATACGTGTATATATACACACACACACATATATATATATATAAGGCTGTTTACGAGTGCAAGAGCCTGTCCTAATATGAGGCATGGATAGACAGATTACTGATTGCTGGTATGACCCTTGTAGGAGAAATCAACGCACTTAGTAACAGTGTTCAATTTGTTTTGTGTATATGAAAGCAGACTTATTAATGTCACAACAAGCTGCCAGTGAAGTATAGAGCCCAAGGCTTCTTTTAAGAAGAGTAAGTATTTCTCGAGGCAAATGATTAATTTTCATGCTTGTTCTTCCATCTTTAACAATTACTTTTGCATTTCTGTTGCAGAACACATTTTCAAGATCCTCTTTTAAAGGAACCTTTGTATTGAAGAAAGCAAAATAAGTAGTGCTCTTTTGGAAATCAAGTCATAAGTAGGAGGCATTGCATTTAAGATAGGTGAAAAACCCAGCCACGTGGGAGGCCCTTGGAGCTTTATGGCAGGATGAGGTTCCATGTGACTTGGGTGTTTCAGCCAAGGAGTTAGTGCATTTCAATATCCCCTTTTCCAACCCGACTCCCAAGTACCACTCTGGAGGAGTGTGCATCTGACCTACGGTCCTATCTGTGGCATGGCAGCTCAGTGCAAACATCTTGGATATCCTTGGGCATCTAAAATGGCACTGGGCATCTCTCATAAGACAGCTGGAGCCTGTTTTGGCATAGAGGCGATGACGTGACCCTCACTTTCTGTGGTTATTTTTTATTCCCTCTCTGTGCTTTGGTACAGAGCGTAGTCCCAACAGGTACCTCTGAAGTGCCATGTAGCTCTGAGGCGGCCGTGCGCTGCGCAGATGCAGAGCAGCAGTCCTGTCAGTCAGCGCCACCTCTATCAGCCCGGCCCGCCCGTGACATTAGCCTCCTCCGCCCCGAAACGGGTAAACTGGGTGATGGCGGTTCCCAGGCCCGGCTGGGACAAGTATCAGGGTGGGGCTTGGTGAAGGTCCCTGCCCGCAGGCTGGTGCTGATGGTGCCGAGCGGCCCCGCTCCGGCCTCAGCAGCTCCGGACCCTGCAGGGGCCAGGCAGCCAGCCCACAAAACAAAACAAAACAAAAAGTGGTTTCGGCTGGATCAGTGAGCTCATCTTGCTGACCGTGTGGGGCACGGTTGCCCTCGGCACAGGGTGGCGATGGCATGAGT
>NW_010583063.1:143198-183295 GCF_000705375.1 Tinamus guttatus | reverse complement strand
TTTCTGCAATATGTGAGAATGTGAGCCCCTCCATGGTAATGTAGGAACTGAAAACCTGGGTTTGTGTTCAAAAAACAAGGGGAAGTTGTCACAAGGCTGCTTATGAGAAAGGTAAGAAGCCATGTCCCATCTGGCAGGATTTTTGGGTGACTGATAGCTAGCACTATTGGCCTTCTATTCATTGATGTTGGCTGGGCATGTGTGAAATATGCTCAGAAAGGCAGAACAATCTTGGAGCTTGAGAGTGTCTCCTCAGCTTTGTCTGCTTCCTATGTGATTCATAACAGACTGGGCTTTATGGCCTGCCTAGTTGTACAACTGTGCACCCTCTATACAGGTATGTTAGCAATGTCGTGGTCCAAAATGAAACTAGAGCCTTTGTAGGTGTGGGAACTGAAGACTTCTGGATTGCTTGTGTTGATTCAAGTGACATGTACGTCCCTGTCACCTATTTCTAAAGAGTCTCCAAATCTCATCTCTGGTTTCTGTTAGTGGCTATGCCATGGATTTGATAAACACCTTTAAACAATTTTTTTTTGGAGGGGTTGGTGAATGTTCCTTTAGAGGACCTTGTGAAAGCCATGGTATCTAGAAGAACTCTTCATGACTTCTGTATACTTGCACTGTTAATTCACGTGGCAACTTGTCTTCTCAATCTTTTTTTCTGTTAACTAACATGTTGTCTTGCTTCCTTTCCTGTTGTAGTCTGTAGTGCCACTACATATCCTGCTTAAGCCATCCAGTATAATGAATTAATTCTCTCTCTTTTCTTCTTTTTAAATAAGACTATCCCTTCAGTCTATAGCAAGTATATAAATATGAAATCGTGTACTTGCTCTGATGTAACATTTCTTTATCACTCATATTGAAAAGCAAGAATTTGATTGATGAAGAGAGGTGGGGGGGAAGGGGTAAATGTTTGCTCTTGTTTTTAGTGAGCAGAGTTTTGCTAAGTGATAATTACTATTCCTCAGTCTCTTGTGCAGATTAGGAGCTTCTTAGGGTCCTCTAAGAAAAATGCTTTCGGCCTAGTTAGCAGATCTTCAGACAGGTGAGCATTATAATGTCTTTGGTAAGTGCATTCTTTTTGTAGTGTTTTTCCTTATTGTTACTCCCTTCTCTTTGGTACTCTGGCATTATCCATGTCTTACTAAAACATTTGTGTAATCTGTATTGAGCTTCTCTGCAATTCTGGGCTGCAGAAGAGTTACGGAAGCTGAAAAAATTACACAAAGCAAAAGCAGTTGATCTGAAATTATGGGAAAAGAAACAACATGGTCTTGTTTTGTTTAGCAAATTTATTTACTGAGCCTCCTTTCAAAACATAGGCATAAAAGATCCAGTGTGGCTAAGATTATTCTTGGCCCACTTGAGGACAGTCGTGCCATAGAAATCACGCTACCTGAAAGGGTTCAAAATTTAAACTTTTTCTCTCTTTATACTGTGGGATTGAAAGGCTTCAGGACAGAGATTTGTCAAAACTCTTTAGTTATGTATCTTCAAAAAATGTTTCAGGAAAAGATGCAAGTATCTTAAAAATGAAAACAACTGATTTGAAGGACCTAATTTAATTGGTATGTATATTTAGGGCCTCACCATGATAGATATAAAAGGTGCTTCAAATTAATAACTTGAAACAGCTTTTTAATTCCTGAGTACATTAAAACAAACAAGTTAGTTATTGCTCAGTTCTCCTTCTTTAAAAGGAGAAATAGAAGGAACTTAGAATCTAGCAGTTCACCTGTTCTCACTGAAAAAGTGAATCAATTGTCAAGACATAACTTCTTCAATTTGGAGATACCATGAGAAAAGGGAATGTCAACATGTCTATTTCTATTAGTGTTAGAAAGCATTTTTCAGTCCACCCTATCTGTGGTTCCAATCTTTTTAATCTCACGTTGCATGTAGCTTGGTTAATAAATTGTTTGTTTAGCCAATATGTAGGAGAAAGTCTGGAAAGAGCTATATTCAGGTGTGAGAAAGTAATTTTGATATTAGTCTGTGATATAAATTGCTAGTTTTGGTGATGTAGATGATCACACAGTAGGAACCAAAGCAAGGTTCCTTTGGGTAGTTTTACTTGGTCTAGTCAACTAAAATGCATCTAAGCAAGTGGTGCAGACTGAATTCCCCGTTTCTTTCATTGGTATAAAAAGCCAAAGTCTTTACAATTTTATGAACATTTTTCAGACTCTGCCCTCTAGTAATGGCACTACCCTGCCCTCTAGTAACAGGCTGGCATGGCTTTGTGTTAGTAGTAGGAGAACATTTGTAAATAGTTTGCCAAACCCTTCAGCTCATAATTCTCTTACTGCTTCACTGAGAAACAGTGAAGCACGATGAGTAAAATGGTGTGAAATGTAGTGGACAGTGTGTTCTTTGACTGATTTGGAATAAGGAAAAACCACAAACCCTAAGTGATTAGGTTTTCTGATCACTTCCTTACAAGAGTATGATCCATCTTGCAATCACTTGTCACAGGTGGAAATGTTAGCTAGTATCATAACACTGTCAAAATGTCACATGGGACCTGTGTTGACTAGTTCTTTTAGACAACTCATTACACTCAATCAAATCAAGCGCTGACATGAAAAGGCGTCTTGATATCTTAGTCTTGCTGTAGTAGCGTCAGGTCATCAGAAATGATAAGAGGTGTCATCTCTCTCTTTTGGACTTGAAGTGCTGCCTAATTTAGCATCAGGGTAAAGGCCTTGTATAGGCAGGGAAGAGACATGAAGCTTGCCATCTTATTCTGAACTTTGTAACTATATGTGGGCTGACTGAGATATACCTACCTCACCTTGCTGAGAGTAACTTTCTAAAAGAAGTAAAGAAAAGAATCTTTAGATTTCCTTTTATTTATTTACTACTTATGTACTACTGAACATGAAGTGTGAGCAATGGAAAAAATGTTCAAACCTTAACTGACTGTGGTGTCACAATATAAGTGGGTTATGGCCAAACCCTGTTCAAAACAAGGTCACATTAAGTTAATAAAGAGCCCGTAGGTGCTGTTTATCTTTTGCTTGTGTCTATGTAAAGAGGGTCCTCTGTTACTATAAGCCAAAAAAAAAAAAATCCTGAGCCAGTAAATTATAGGGTTGAAATTCTTCTGCTCCGGTGCTGCAAAATGGTAATGCTACTGGGGTTGCAAGGGCAGAAATGACCTTGAAATACCTGTGAAAGTGGAGCTCTGACCTGCCCTGTGGGATTGTGAAAAAGCCATGATTGCCCCAATAGGCATCCTCCTCACCTCACCCCTCCCTGCCATTTTTACGCTTATGTGTACTTATTCTGCTCCACTTTATACCTCTATAATGTTATGTGATTTCCCTGGCAGTTTTCTTTCAGGGTATTAAAACTGGATCTGCCCACCTAACAAAGAAGACTGACCTTTTAAATACAAGCGGGTTCATCTGTTTGTCATAATTATCCCACTTTTGAAGTCTCGTATTTGACTGACAGATCAACTTTCAAACTCTTTTCTACTTCTAAGTTTCTCTCCTTCCAAAAATGGAATGCCAGCTCATTAATCTCTCAGTACTAGCTCTGCCTCTACTTTACTTGTCCAACGGCATGCTGCTGAATACCCTTCCATTCTGCGAATGGAGTCTAAAGAAACCAACTTGTATATGTTTTTAATTATATGTTTGCTCAGCCTTCTGAGGATGTCGGGAGCTGTGAACTGTAGATGCCAAGTGATTGCCAGAAAGAAAGCTGCTGATTGCAGTACATAGTAGACAGAACGTTCTGTGGGACTGTCACTGCTTTGCCATGCACATACCGACAATATTTTAGCCTCTCCTCTGATGATAGTACTGTCTCAGGTTCTCCTGGAGACAAAGTCTTGGTCAAGGGAAAACATAAGCAGTGGTGTAGTCAAGGACAAAGTCAGTCTCCCCCAGATTCCAGTCAACTGACTATTCTTTTTTCCTCATTTGGAAGGAACTGATGAAAGGCTAACAATGTTTCTTAAAATGAGCATAACTTGCTGTATTATGTTAGTCTAGACAAAGAAAATCAAATTAATTAGCAGAAAGACTGCGAATGTGCTGTGTAGGAGGAGCTGTCATTAGAGTACCTCATCCAGGCTCCTGTGGCTTGGTATGTGTTCAGAATATCTCTGGTCTTCCTATCAGCAGCAGAGGAGAAATAGAATAATAGTAGGCTTCAATTAGAGACAGAACTATAATTCAACCATGGGCAAAGAGAGGGGGAGGTGAGTAGGAAGATGGTTGCTCTGCAAAGCCTAGGTCATAAAACACAAAATCTCAGTTTATGCATGGCAACAGATCTTCCTATGATTGAATTACAGCCCTCGTATTCAATAATGGGCCAAGCCGGTAAACCAGGATACAGGCAGAACAAACATTTACATTCTTAGGGAAATGACGGCAGGAGAATCACTGAGCAGTGCATGAATCAAAGCCACGAGAGCATAGATGTAGGACAGCCAAGTGTTGCCATCAGTGTGAAGTGAGAGGGATGGAGTAAGTTTCCAGTACTGGGGATGTAAAATTTCCTGCAGTAGAGGTCATCCTGCAGTACTTCATCTTTTGGAAAATCATATTTTGGTTAGTGGCACACACTGACAATAACAATGAATAAATTATAGTTTGTCCTTTCATTCTGTGTGGTGTGGCATTTACCATGATATCTAAAAATACTTGATATATTGAAAAATTTAGGTATTAGAAATGTTTAAATTAACACTGCATATCTAATTACAATTTTTTTTCCTATTTCTGGCTTTAAATTATAACACCTCATAACTTCTGTACACTTGACAGTTGTTGGACATCAGCTCATGTGATTTATTTTGGTCCAGCTGACAGCTATGACAGTAATAAACATTACTGTCAATTTGGAAATATCAACAGACATGCAGCAAAACAAATGAATATTCCTCTAGTTATCTTACAAAATAATTTGAAAATAAGGCTCAGAATGGTTCCAAACTGAAGAACTTGGACTGTACTAGGGTAGCCAAGAAGCTGTATAAGTCTGGAGGTTTTTAACTCCGAATTTCATCTTTATGCTTACAAAATGATTATCAGAGCTTGCTCCTGCTGTGCTTCTTATAGATTTGAACTGTATTTCAATCTTTTAGCTGAATTGGTATGGTCATGTGGTATTTTCTCTCATGCAGAGGGAACAGGCTTTTTACTAGAATGAACACCTGTAGCTCAGTTAAACACTTGAAACAATAGTTAAGTAAGGATTCTGCGGAACCATTCATTAAACCCATGAAGAGCAACTGTGAAAGTAAGCCAAGCAGAGGTCTGCTGTTCTTAGGGAAACAAACAAAATCTTGTAACTCTCCAAGTGAGTTTGTGAACAAGAGATTATGCAAAATAGAACAGGATCTACCCAAGGGTAATCCCAAGGACAGTGACCAGCAGCGTCTCGTTATTGCATAGTGCAAGTGGTTCGTTTATTTATTTCTTTTTATTTTAAATTATTAGGCCAGCTTGTGCTTTGCAGTAGAATATGTTAAAAGTTTTGAGGTGACCTACTGTTGTTTCCAAGTGTCTACACATGAAAAGCAGAGTTCATGGATTCTGATTTTCTGTTGATGTATTCAGTGTACCAGCAATCCTAGGCTTCTTTTTCATCACTTATGCTTACGAGGATACCAAACCATTACATCTTTGTCTTGCCTCTCTCTGCTTCCCTAAAATGCTCTTCACTCCTTTCTATATTCCCCAGCAGCCCAGCATGAGGCAACCAAAGTTAATCGGCCGAGTAATGGAGAAAACACACTTAGTATAATGCAATAGGAGCTTAGTGACTGCCCTGCTGTCAAAATTAGTTGAAATTGGTTAGTGGATTAAAAAAAAAAAAAAAAACGTAATTGTGAGGAGTAGTCAAATGCGTTACTGCATGTTCCTCATTAACCAAAGGAAAACAAGACTGAAGTAGGATGAGAGGTTTCTCTAGATTTAGCACCATTGAAGAGAAAAATGTTGACATGTAACACCAGTCCTTCCAGTAAGGCACTTGGTTGCATGTTTGGCTGGCACAGACCTGGTTACTGCTATCAAGTTGAATTAGTATATTAGTTTGTTTTATTTGTTTGCTAGTGTAGGTCTGAAGTCTGCCCCCAGAACTGCTGTATGTTTTAGTTTGCAGGACTGCTGCTTTCTTAATGGAGGTAACCAATAACTGTACACACTTCTGCTTTAAGCTGTGGATCTATGCCATTTTTAGGAGAATTTGATGAACATGCTGCTATAGTAGTTCTTGCAAGTGGCATAATGGAAAATAGTAGGATACATAGCTGAAATTTTGTGTGTAAGGGAAATTACATGCTGCCTAATAGGAAGGCTAGCCTGTAGGATATTTAAGTAAAAAGCAATACTTATTTGAACCATCTGTATCTGAGCTCTATAAATACTATATTGGGACCCTAAAATTTGTAATATAAATTCTAGACCATAAAAAATACTTGAGATTTTTCAAAATTCATTATATTAACCATGCCTATTTAATAGTCTTATAGAGACAACTCAGGATAATGCTTTGAATGGTGAGCCTGAAAGAATACAGGCATATGAAACTATCAGAAAATATGGTAAAATTAGAATTAATTAACTCCAGATTAATCTAGAGTTTGTCATGTACAAGATTACATGTCATTTTTCTTTTTTTTTTTTCAGAAGGAATTGCATTTTCTGTCTATTTAGACAAGCAGGCAATATGTTGTGTTTTGTTTTCTTTTGTTTTTGAGCAGTTTTTTTGATGCTTTAATATGCAAGACTGTTTCCTTCTAAAACAGATTGTATCCAAATGCCCTCCTCTGGAAATGATACAAGTGCAATAATGTGTGTGTATTGAAGATTCATGTTTTTCTTCCTTATCATGAACTAGAAAATGAGCTGCATACACTGGATGCAGGGCATTTTTTTGAAGTTGAAAAGTAGTAAAACATGTAACTCCATGTCTATTCCAGCAAAACTCAGGGAACCTGTACTGGACATTTTCACATAAAACCATTTCAATATGGATTCTTTTTTTAAAGGAAAGCTTGCCTAAGGATTATGAATCTGGATTGGTCGGCAAAAAGAAGAGTATTGGTGAAACGTAGTGAGCCTGAAGGATGTTAGAAACCTTCCATTTTGAGTGAATTTTTGATCTCTGGTAACTCGCTTCCGTTCTGTGCTGTGCTCTGGCCCAGCCATATGTTGCTCACCAAGTCAGTCTACAAACATCTTGACGTTATGTCACTTAGTCAGACTCTGCTCTTGGATGAGATTTCTGTGTTCTGTTGTAATGCAAAGAACAAAAATGTAATGGAGACTACTCATTGCAAAATAGCCTTTTGTAGTATTGATTCTCCAGTGGGGAAGCAATGAAGCAAGCTATTGTATTTCAGTGCTGTACTTTCCCCATTTTTATGTTGACTGTCCTCCTTTACGACATGCTGAGGGATGATCACAAATGAAGACATTTGCTCAGGCAACTGTTTCCCTTCAGATTTAGTTTCCCAAGGGCAGAAGTCTGTTTTCCTCTGATGGGAGTATACCAGCTGCCTTCTACACAGGAGAACAGTTCAATGATGTAGTCTGTTATTGTTTGCTGGACAAAATGTTCATTTGCAAACATAGCTTGCCTACTTGGGGCTCTTTTATTTCGTGCTGAAAAGCTGAGGAAAGCTAAAGAAAGAGAACAAGGTTGTTTTTGACCTGGTTCACTCTTGCAAAGACACATTTTTATATTCATAGGAGAAGCAGGTTCCAGTCCTTTCCAGAAAGCTATCCTCCATGTATCCTAGGAATCATCTTTTATTTATTCCTCCCACTCCCTCACTGTCACATTCTCCAAAACCAGGTTGGGAGAAAGCAAATCAACTCTCATGGACAGCAAACAGAAATCTGGTTTTATTTTGTGGGTTTTTTCCCTCCTCCTACTTACTCCCCCTTTCTTCCCCAGTACTGCTGCCAGTACTGATGACTACTCAGACACTTCTGAGTAGGACATCTCACTCTGCTTAGGACAATTCACATGTGTTCACCAGGCAGACATTTGTCTGTGGCTGACTCTAAAACCACAAGTTCCTAAAGCTGAGATTGCAACAAAATTTAGGAGTTTTAATCATAACAATATTCCAAAAAATCTTTGTACAATTACCTGATAATATTCAGTCTCAATGCTGTACACTCAATTTCCCCCACAAGTGACATTTCCGCATGCTCCTATAGGATAGCTTAGCTTTTACATTTCTTCCTCCTATTAATTTTACTTTTTCCCATCTAAAACTGACAAATGATGATGCAATTGCAGAATTGAGTAGTAAATCTTTATTGCTGTTAAATATAGGGCAGCATGATAGTCTTGTTTGGCTATAATATGACTTTGTAAACTTCTGGCTAAAAAAATAAAAAATAAAGGAAGAATATTTTCCTTCACTGTTTTCTTCTAGATTGCTTTAGTAATTGTGTTTAATATCTGTTTATATTTCTTTGATATTTGGAAGCACTGGTATTTATAGTGTTAGTGTATGTATCTCAAGGAATACCAGGACTGACTTCTCCAATACTTTTTTTTCACCTCTTTCTGCTCTACTGAAACTCTGATTCAGGCCATGGATATATTAGGCAGAACCAGAATTCTAAAAGCTTTCAACTGTTCTCCTCACAATTTTCCTGTCCCAGATTTGTAAAAAGAACTTCTCCAAGTTCCTCTGATACTACTTTGAAAAATAAAGTGAATCTCAGGTTTAGGAGCTATGCAAGATAAGAAGGATTCAGCCTGTGTAAGCCTAATCCTCTAGATCAGAAATACAATGTTTAAATCAGTATACTTTTTGGCAGGATTTCAGTGCAAAGAGGAGAATAGGAGTAACGTGATCTCTTAATTAGGATGAACTCAGCAGCTGCATTCAAACCTGTTTCAAACGAGCTTGAGTTCCTTAAAGAAGGAAAACATGGTTATAAACATTATTTTCTAGTGGCAGTAGAGAGAGTCAGAGAGCAAACTGTGAAGAAATAACTAACATTCTAGCTAGTTGGGTTTGGTGCCAATGGAGAGTTTATCCGAAATTGTCTTCATAATTACTCCTGTCCTAAAAATAACATACCTGGCAAATTACACATTGCTGGATGGGATGGGAGCAATCAGTTGATTACTTGATTCTCATGCTTGTGCACATTGTCCAATGATTCTAAACTCCCAGCCCCTTTGGCTAAGAGACTATCTAAATCGAGATAAAGCTCTTGGTTGTAGAAAATTTATAGTGAGGTCTGAAATTTGCATGAAGTAACATCCTCTGAGTTGTTTTTAAGCTAGCTTTATCTTCAAATGGACTGACCCTATCAGTGTCTATGTACTCTTTTTTTCATAGTCTTCAATTCCGTGTCTCTCTCTTCAGGAGAACCTCCAAGTTATGGTGAAGTGATACTCTCTTCTGAGTGATACAGACTTGCATGCCTGAAATCTTTTCTCCATCTTCCCCTGTCAGAAAACAGAACAAGAGATTGGACAGAGGAGTAGATTTCCTGAAGTATCCAAATTGCAGCATACTTTAGTATTTTGTTCACTGCTTGCTGGCAAACTTTGTAAGTTTGAGCCTCTCTGGGGTAGAGGTGTCGCTGTGGCCTGAGGAAAAGAGAAGGATGGAGAAGTTAACTTTCTTTGCCCACTTTCATCTCCATGCAGGCCAGAATGCCAGAAGTTTTATTAAGTATGAAATAAATGTTTTCTCTGCATGCAACTTACTGCTAGAGCTGTGAAGCAGTAAAATGGCTTTCTCGCAAATCGCTACAGAAGGTTCTTTCTTAGAAGACAAGAGTGGAAAAAGTCTTTTGCTTATAATGGCAGTAAGTGTTGCTTTTTAGCAACATTCTCTTTGGTGTTTGCTGTGTACAGTAGTACATGATATCTCTAATGCTAAGATGGAGCAGTTTTGCATCTGAGTAAGACATTGTAGTTTCAGTACTGAATTTTCAGGTGTTTTACGTTTTTCATTTTTTTTATGCTGCCTCGTGCATGTTCTGTTGTTGTGGTTGGATTCTGTTGGCAATTTAATCATGAAAATCTGTTAATGGTGGAATAATTTGCTAAGAGGTCCATGCCTCTGTGCCATGAAAGATACAGCGCCGTGTTCAGTTATAGCTAGTGTTGAAACACAGGAGCAATAGTTTCCAGAGGATACTTAAAACTGAGAAGCTAATTCTGCATGCTTTCCTTGCATAAAGATGCCTGTTTTGTATAGTCTTCAGTTGAACATTGTACCATTAGAATCAAGCCTAACCATTAATAAATTAAATAAATAGCATTTTTGGCTTCTTGGTAGAGAATCTGATATTTCCTGGCTTCCCACATATGTTCGTCAAGCCAAGTTTTAGCTCTTTGAAAAGTTACTGCCTGGCTTGTCTTCAAGGAACACTTCTTGTGTCCCATCTTAAATACTGAGAACTGACCATGTACACCATGTCCTTACTTTACTATTCATAGGCCTTTTTTAATATAAATTATTTTTGACTTGTTTTAATATGAAAGGAAGCTGGGAATAGAAAGCATGTTGGTTGTCAGAGATGCCCATGGTCAGCCGATCCCAGAGGAAAGCGCCAGTGTCCGCAGTTTGCAGGATGAAAACTGAAAAGAACAATGCACATGGTCAAAGGTGATGGTGTGAATACCATGCCACAAAACTATATCTACTATATCTATTTTAATCGAGCCTCTAATGCATGTCTTTAATCAATAATTGAAGAGAAACCATAATTTTCCAAGGCAAACTCTTCCAATGGTAAATTTAATTCTTTTTTTTTTTTTAATTTTCATTTGTCTGACCTTGTGTTTTTCACATTCCCATCCAATGGCTCTTACTGACAGAAGACTTTTGATTGTCACACGACAGGTTGTAGTGCTAAATCTTCTTCTAGTATGTAGTAAACTAAAAAAGTAAGTTATTGAGTTCCACAGTAGGGCAGGTTTTGCATATTTTTTTTCTTTGAACCACTCTGCGGCATTTTCCTGACACCATTCGAGATCGTTTCAAAAACGAGAGATGTAAGTGTAAGATTATGTGTCAAAACTGTATCAGAAATTTAGATGTTTCCAGGAATGCAGATAATGCTGAGTGCTTTGTAGGTGTTAAATGCTAACATAAACAAATGGAGTTCATACTTGCTGATTTCCTGAGCAGCTAACATAATACCACTGCCATATTTCTTGTTCATTCCTCTGTTTTTCTGTCAACCTGTAATCCTAAAGTAGGTTGACCTATGAAACTGGCATTCATAGTCAGAAGTCAGAAACCACATCCTAAGTTTAAAAGCTTGTCATTTTTTTTTCTTCCTAAAAAGTAAAGAGTGAAACAGTCAGCATAGATGGATACTCCTGTTAACTCCTTCCCTGTTCTTCAGTTCTGTGTTGGAGGACTTCTCCAAAAATGATGGTCTTAATATCTGAAGTCAAATCCATTGCTCCCAAATCCCTAACCACAAAGCTATAGGCTATTTATGGGGTTACACTGCCTGTCCCGCTCTGGAGCTGGATTGCTTTCAAGAATGCATGAGTTATAGGGCCAGAAGGTCAGTATGTAAGAGGGAGCCTGACTTGGTAGATATTTTATGTTATACGGTAATTGGATACAAACAAGAAATAAAGCTAAGGGCAGATACAGCAGGCCTAGGTCTTCCCCCTCCTGGCTCAGTGCCCTGACCTCTCTGCATTAAAGAGCTGGATCTTGGCATGCCTGCTTCCTTGACCATGGATTTTACACTCCAGGATACCCAGTAGTCCAACCCGAATGTGACAAGTTTGATGAGTTTATGAAGTCATCCTTGATACTGGTTTCCTTATCTCAGAGATAAAAACTGAGCATGCAGAATGTCAGTGCAGCTAAGCCTTATGTGGTGCCTAGTGTAAGGGTGCTTCCTGCACCAGCCCACACACTGAAAAAAGGGATGCAGGGGAGCTCTTGGCAGCTGGCAGTAGCTCCTGGAGAGGCCGGTCACGGTTGCACAGGAGCGTCCATTGGATCTGCCCAGGGAGCCCCTCATGGAGTGGGAACACTGGGCAGAGGGAGGCTCCCTGGCACTGATGCAAGTTTGAGAGGTTTTTGTTTCTTGGGGCAGTTCTCACTTGTTTGGTCTCAGCCAAATGCTGGCTTATTCTGTGCTATCTAAGTAGGGCAGAACTGGCCTGTTCCTGCCAGAAGCCAGATTCTTCTCAAATACATTTTGAGTTTGTTCCCATGCTCTGTTTGCAGACAGACAGCATTCACCATGCTGCCTTGCAGTCAGGCTGAGTTTACCAAAATGGTCTGTGAGAATAGTAAAGTTCCTTTTCTCTTTGTATCTCATTACCCCAAGTACACGTTGTCCATGGCATGTTGCTGGCACCCAGTGACCTTGTTTGCACCCTTTACTTGCTTGTCTGTATGCCAGGGCTTGGAAGGGGGTGATTTGCAGGCTGCTGAGGGGCAACCCTGTCATTAGAAATTTCCTGATAGGATGCACAACATTTGACCTGCTAGTTTATAATAGAACAATATATTCTCTGTAAACATCTTTTGGTCCGTGTTTGATAGGGATATGTGGGAGAAAGAGGTGGCGCATTCCTATCTGACTCCACAAGTACTTGCTAATATGTGCACGCACTGTTTGATTTATAACATTACAATAGTGGCTTTGATTAATAATGCTTTATTAATTATAAGCATAGACTTACTAAATAAATCCTACTTATTCTATCAAATGGCTCTCCATGCCTAGGTAAAACTATTTCAGTAATTATAAAGCTACTATAATATTTTTCTACATTACAGACACTTTGTTGTTAGCTCTGCCAGTTTCCCTCAAGTCCAGCATATGATCTCTACTTGACCCTATCTTCGACATGAAACACGGCAAAGTTGAACTTCAAGCTATGCATTTTTTGGTGAGAAAGGGTGGTTGTGATAAGTCTCTCCCCCAAAAAAGAGAAAGGGGTAAAGGAAAGGGCATCTCCTCATGTGACTCTGAAGCTATATGCCTCTCTTTTCTGTCAAGATCAGAGAAATGAAAGCAGAGAGATGATGTCTGGGCTGAAAAGGGACAAGAGACAGCAGAGTTGTCACTCTCTTACACTGGTGGATTGCTCCAATTAAAGAGGAAAGGAGAAGAGTATGTGTGAGGAGGGCTGGTCCCAGGCGTCCAGTGGGGAGCAATCCTCTTGCTGTTTCTAGCTGTAGACTGATAACTCAAGTTTTTTTTTCCTTCCCTTTTATATATAAAAGCACATGCATTTTGGGATCAGTTATTTTATCTACTACTGAAATGCAGCCATCAGTGCAGAATAATATGAGAACAATTTGAAGGGAAGCATGGAACACTATATTCAACTGAAACTAATTACCTGATTAGATTTTGGCCAGTCTGTGTGGGTTGACATCCAATGGTCTTGGCGATGATACCTGTGAACAAAGCCAAGTCTGGTCTTGCTTCGGTTAAAGACTCTGGACAAAACCTTTGGACTTGAGCACCGAATGCTAAGCACTGAGAAAATAGGCCACTGATTTAAAGTACCCATGGCTACAATGCTTGTCAGTGGGCTCCTGGGTTATCTGTGCTTGTATGGGTTTTAGAAACGCTGTTTATATCTAAAGGTGATTCTTTTTCAAGCCCAGAAGCCGGTGAATTTAAGTCTTCATCAGCCATCTGCTCACAGCTTTAAGATTAGCATTTCCTTCAGTGCGTCCAACCTCTCCCCTTAGAAATCTAGTCCAAGCCTGACCTTGAGGTCTCATAGACTTACTTAAAGTTAACTTACTTAAAGAGTTGTTATCTCGCCTAGTCGGCTCGAGTACTTCTGTTTACCTCCAAAGTGTTAAGTTATCTTTGTTAGATGAGAAGTATTTGTTACTGCCATTGCAGTTCTGTCTTGCACTGTCTCCATTTTTGATCTTTGGAAAACATTTGGCATTTTTCTTCAGCGCCAAGCATGCCATGGCATGTTTTCATTGGTATGTTGGGAGTACTTATGTTATAGTTATAGAGGTAGGGTACCAATGTTTATTGGTGTGACTGTTTTTTACCTTGGCATCACTCGAATGGAAGAAAGGCTTGAAGGAAACATTTGAAGCTTTCCTGGGAAGAAAGGGGCTCTTCACAGTATTACTAAAAATGCAGTCCTCAAAGTGAGTAGAGCACTTTTAGAAAGATTTGAAGGGTCCTTACCACTGGCCTGGAAGCTCTGGGGTGCATTTTCTTTCAACATCCTCGAGGGAGGCCTCTCTCCCTTCCCAGGAAGAACAAAATAACCTCTCATCTGAGTTATGACAGTTCATGGTGACCATTGTAAAATAAATCTAGTATTTCTGTGATGATCTCCTGGCAGTCTATTTTCATACATTACTAATATAAACTGGGTAAGTGGTTGATGAAAATCCAGGTAAGAGATGTTCCACAGGAGAAGGAATTCCACTAGACATCCACAGAAAAAAAGTATTTTTGCTAAAGGGCCGACTATTTTAGTTTAGGAGCTGAATTATGCTCTAACCGCTTCCTTAGCAAGAAAGCCACATCTAAACTAAATATTGAATTTTGTTCTGTTTAAAAAAATTCTTAAATTATTTGCCTAAGAGGCCATGTAGTAATGAAGTCTTTGAGGTTGTGTTTAAGCATTTCTTACTGCAGGAATAAATCTGTCGAAATTTCAGCCTCCCACAAAGACAACGAATGCAAAACTGCAAGTGTCATAAACCCTAAGAAACTTCAGAAGCAATTTATAATAATAAAAATACAGTTTTGGACACCTTCTGGTACTTACTTATGTGTGGAACTAGACTAGATAGGAGTTCCAAGGCCAAGCAGGGAAGTGAGGATTCACCCTATGTAACCTGCTATTCCCTTCCGTTCTCTCTAGCCATCCACAAATCAGCTGTCGCAGTGTGGGCAGGAGTTTTCTGAGACTTAGTTAGAGTTAGCCAGGAGTTTGCCCATCTGTTTGGCCCAGGATTTCACAAAAATAAAACAAAACCGGAAAACCTTTCTGACTGAAACTTCTGCAAAATAACTGGTTCAATCATGAAAGCAGCAG
This sequence comes from Tinamus guttatus, assembly GCF_000705375.1. The sequence goes on along the minus strand of NW_010583063.1, from coordinate 168,268 downwards.
TTTCCCCATGTTGAGGAAAAGCATAGTTGGAAGGCTTGGATGGGAGGTGATGTGACTCTCAGTGGGGTCTGACTTTCTTTCTGATGAATTATCCCTCTAGAAAATAGCTCTTCTCCTAGGAAAAGTGTTGGGATTACAAAGGTGGTGACATCTCCATTCTTCAAAAAGAAGGTGTGAAGTTAAACTTCAGTACAATTTTGTGGTTTAAATGCGTGTGCCTTCTAACAGCTCCTTCTTCTGCCATTGCAGGATGGTTGGGAAATTCGCCTTGTCCGTTTTCCTGATGGCAGCGGTGGTCAGAGTATCAGACAGCAGGAAAAACCGTCCAGCGGGAGCAATCCCGTCCCCTTACAAAGAGGGCAGCAGCAACAACTCGGAGCGGAGGCAGCACCTCAACAAGGAGGTGCTGGCCTCCAGCCAGGAGGCCCTCGTGGTCACCGAGAGGAAGTACCTGAAGAGTGACTGGTGCAAGACGCAGCCCCTGCGGCAGACTGTTAGCGAGGAGGGCTGCGTAAGCCGCACTATCATCAACCGCTTTTGCTATGGGCAGTGTAACTCCTTCTACATACCGCGGCACGTGAAAAAGGAGGAGGAATCCTTCCAGTCGTGTGCCTTCTGCAAGCCACATAAGGTCACCTCGTCGACCGTGCAGCTGGAGTGCCCGGAGCTGGACCCCCCTTTCCGACTCAAGAAGATCCAGAAGGTGAAGCAGTGCCGCTGCATGTCTGTGAACCTCAACAATTCAGGCAAACTGTGAGAGCAGCGGGTACCCACTGCGTGGTGTGGGCCTCATCACACTCACTGCTGCCTCTCCTTTCCCACTGAGCAGACTCGCTGTCTATCGTGTTGGTTTGTTTTTTTCTTCCTTTCTTTCTTTTTTCTTTTTTCCTTTCTTTCTTTCAGGAGGCATCTCCACCAAGGAAAGGCTCCTTGTCACTTGCCTACTGGAATAAAGCTTTCTAATGGGCTATGTTAGGCACTTTGCCATAAAGCTTCATTGCATTTTCAGTTTCATCAGATGGTTGAATCTTCCGGAATGGAGCAGGCTCCCAGAAGTTGGGATTGATCATCCAAGTGACCAGTTGGCTGTATCCAGCATTAAATGTTTCCACTGTGTGGAGTAAAGCCCTCTGCCCTACACTCCAGTCCCCTCGACGAGAAGAGAAGGCCTTGCTGGTGATTCGGTCCGGGGCTCTCACGACCAAGTGCTGGGCGGCCTGCCCGGAGCGGGGCGGCGCGGACAGAGGAGGCCGGAGCAACGCGCTGAAGGAGCGCGAGGCCCTGCTGAGCAAGAGGAGCCTCAGCAAGCCCCGGTTGTGCAACGACAAACTGTTCTGGGCTGCTGGTCTGAACCGCAGATAAGAACCGACGGGAAGAGGGGGAAGTGTTAGGTCAGCCACCAGGATCACATCCGCAGACTGACGATGGATTCTTACGCTGTTGTGGTTAGAATATATCAAACACATGGTCTCTGCTGCAGTGTTTATTTTGTAACCTAGCTATAGTAAACAGCTGTTTAAAGTATTATAGGCCTAGCCATGTATATTTTTATTGTGGCGGAATATGCCAGAGATTAAAATGTGTTGAGTAAGAGACTTGCTAGCTAGGTCAGTCGCCTGGCTTAAAATGGATATGTTTTAACTTGGCTTACCAGTAGGTTTTGTGTGTTAGGTATGGTGTGTGTGTTTCTTATCCTAAAAAAAGGACAATGTGCATTTATTGCCTTGTATTTATGCCTGCTCAGACTGGGGTAAGTGAGAGAAGAGCTGAAAACACTTAAGGAAACCATGTTTCACTTAAGGTATTAAAGCACTGTAGCACGAGAAACAAAGTTTGGTCTTTGTGGGACTGAATGCAAAAGCTGCCTTATGCACGGATGTGTTGGGAGCGGCAGCTCTCCCGTGCAGTGGTTGGAAACCAGGTAATGTGTTAGTGGTAAAGGGCAAAACCGCCGGTGCGCACTGCTGGAGTGGGTCACAGCTGGAGGTGCAGGGAGAGGCCAAGCTGCAGGTACCGGTGGTCTGCTGAAACTGTCAGTTCTGACTTACCAGTGATGGTGGATACTTGAAGTTCACTGAAACTCGTACTGAGTTTTTGCTCTCTTAGTGGAGTTTAGCACGTCTGCGTATGCCGTTTGTTCCAGCTCTGATCTGTATTAGTACCAGCTGTATTAAAGTCTTAGTTTAAAAACAAACCAGCTCCTTCCCACAGCCCAAAGCCCGCGCGTGCTACATTATGCACATTATGCGTGCACACAAATGAAAAACGATGAGCTGACTCCCTGGTGCGCGCCTTACTTGGCGCCTGCATCCCGTGGAAGCAGCTGGCCCTGGGGGCCGCTCCGTGGCAGCCTCTGCCCACGGGGTTAATGCCCAACGGGTTAACGCGCTTGCCGGGCAGCCGCGCCGCGCCACACAGGCGCCTCTAAGAGGCTTTGCCCACCGAGCCCCCGTGGAGCCCCCCAAGCGGTTTACGGGGATTGGCATGGGCAGGATGAGGTCGGCCAGGTTAGCCCTGGTGCGTGGGCGCCTGTGCCTGCGCTTTCTGCTGTGATCTTCGAGTCGGAAAGGACCGCTCGTCCAAGGCCGCTGCCACTCGATGGGCAATGGTCAGTCCCAGCTTGGGAGCCTGTGAAGGGTGGGAAGGTGGTGGTAGTTAGTTACAATCTGTTAAGATGCCAGGGATCTTGGTCTCCCTTTGAAAGAGAACTGAAAGCCGGCCCTACCAGCATTTTGGCCTAGAGAGGGAAAAAACACCTTAGTAAATTCAGTTAGGAATGATGTGCAAGAATCTTTAAGCTATGCCCTGCCTGGGTCTCTCACCAGTTTGCAATATGAATATGCTGCAGCTTAAAGCTCCTTCTAGGAGCTGTGTTTATGTAAAAACCGAGTTGAGCTTGTAATGGTTAAAACTGTATTTAATTCTTGTTTTATAAATGAAAACAAAAAATGAAGAAATGCTTTAAGTATAATGTAATTATTTTATAGGTCTACTATTAAATTATAGAATAAATAATAAAGCTACCCTAGGGTTATATGGTATCCAGGTGTATGGGCTTTGCTTCAACACCCAGTGTCCAACCAGTCTCAAATCAATGGTTTTTTTCAGCTTTCTTCTGGCTCTACAAGTCTCAGGTAAATGATGGCTCACTGCAACAGCTTGGAAAAGCCTAACAACTACCCTCCTCTGCCAAGCCCCAAGGTGGAGAAAAGGAAGAAATAAGCTGTGCTAACCATAGAATTTGGGCTTGACTCTCCACTACACACAAATCCTGGCTTTTTTTGGTTAACTGACAAGACAACAGTTGAAGCTCCAACAGCATCTAAACTGATGGCATCACTTGCAGTAAAAGAAATAGCCGTTATCCAGACTTAGGTGGTTTTCGCTAGATCGTTATGTGGCAGGGATCGGCCACCTCATGTAACAAATTTTTATATGTAGTTGAATTCCGACACTTCCTATCAGCTCTTGAGTAAGTTCTCTCTATGGCTCTCAAACCTTACAGTGGTTTGTTTTGTTTTGATTTCTTACCAAACCTGAGAAAAGATAGTTAAAAAGAAATTTTGAAGGTAAAGTTCAGTCTGGCATGTGAGTTCCCTCTCTGAGGTGCGACTCTCCATGTGACCAGAACAGATGCTTTTTCTGCAGCTTAAAAACAGCGGGAGCATCCAGCCCACAGCTAGCGAGGGAGGCTTGTGTCTCCCTTGACACAGCGATCAATGACATTTGCAAGAAGCCCCTTTTTTAGTAGCCGTTTGGAGAATTACTGCTCTCCTGTGCATTATCTAGGTGTGCACCTTGTGAGTACATTTCTCGGTTGGCTCCAGAAGAGACCTGCTGCCCTCTCAGTGGCCCTCTCTGATGTGCCCCCTCCGTGAGAGACTCTCCCGTGTTGCAGGTAGTGACATTGCCCGGCCTCGGCCTGGCCGTTTGTGCTACACACAGCCAGGACAGCAGCTCTGGCTTTCCCAGCCTCCTGACTGCCATCAGCACCAGAAGCATGTGATGTAATCCCATAAACTCCCCTTCGTGGAATCAATCCAAGAGCAAGGCAAGTCTCTGGGGAGATGAAATAGGCTTTACTCGGATGGATCCAGCATTTATTAGACTAGCTTGCAGCGTACTCTGTGATGCTGTGGGACACGGAAACGGAGGGAACACAGCAAATACTAATTTCTACCATGACAGAATAGCCAGATTGGCAGGCCCCTTCTCTCCCCACACTTTTTAACAGAATAAAATTGAACTCTAGCTGGGAATATGTGAGAAAATATTGCTGAGCAATCTAATGCGCACAGAAAAATGTTATGCTTTTGAGACAACGGGCTTGACTTTGGATGCTTCTGCAACTAGGCTGAATGAGTCCCTGGTACAGATGAGTCTGAGCAAGGAGCAGACTGGTTTGGAGCACCTATTCTGTAGCTTAAATCTCTTACCATTGAGGGTTAGTGGAAGTGGAGATGAATGTTAATCGAGAGTTTTTTTTTGTCTTCTGCCTTTGCTGATCAGTTCCCCTTATCTTCAGAAAAAATCAACTCTATGTTCTGTTTGTAGCACCTTGAAATTGCTTTAAGTAACTGATATATAGAACTTGGCATAAAAGTAGCTCTGCTTTTTTATTTAGAATAGGCAACAAAATAATTATAACGCTAAGACTTGCTTGCTGTATTTTCTGCTCAGTGAAATTAATAGCTATGTTGATCAGCAACTATAAGTTGATCACCAAAAAATTAGAGACAAAAAATCAGAGCAGACAGGGACAATGATGTTAGTAACTGCATTGCCACTCTTGGTTAATACTACACTGGCTTTTGGGAAGATCTTTGGCATGATGAAAAGTGCCCCAAAAAAAGCCAACATATGCCAAATATCATGTGACCTGTGACAATTAAAATACTATGCTTCCCAAAAGCTTTAATTTGAAAAGCTGGACAACACAAATCATCTTTCTCTAGCTCTTCATAAGAGACTGATGCCTCAGAATTCTCAATGAGTCACACCTGCTGATCGGGTATAAAAATCCTCATGTAGCTACTACAAGAAGTGATGAGCAAAACATGGTATTGATGGTCAACAAGAGCCCAACATTTTTGTCCACTACAGCTCTTGCAGGACAAAGACCTGCCCTAAAAGCATAGCATGCTTGGTGCTGCAGGAGACTGGAGGAAGAGGGGACTTCAGTGGGTGTTCTATCCCTTAAAAAAGCAACAAAACAAAAATAAATCCCCAAAATAAAAAATCGTCAATGAAACTCACACTGTGCTTCCTCTCTGGGAGCGAGGTGGGTTAACATCTGTGCGGCAAATAACAAACTACGTAATTTTGCATAGAACTGAAAAGGCTGAAGAGCAGCTATTTAATGGAGGCTTTTTAATGGATTGAGTCTGAGGAAAATGAAACAGGAGAGCGCGGAAGGCAGACTGATAAAATCCTAACGGTACCACCAGCCGAAGCCAACCTTTGACACTGTTCTTGGAGACACATTTGCGAATCACTAGTAGTATCCATTCTGCAGACCCAATAGAAAGTGTAGTGACCAAGTTGCTTGACAACCCAATGATTAAAAATCTCTAATTATATCATTATAATATGCAGATTATAAGTTCCATGCATATTTTTGTCCCAACAGCAATTTAATTAGAATTTATGTAGATAGTGTTAGAGTAGACACAGGTTGTGTAGCAAATCAGCTCCAAAGGTGCAAAGGAAGAGTCCAGCTCAAATTACTTAAGACATTAGCAACTGCCCTACTGGAAGGCTCGTCCAAGCTACAGAAATGAGTAACGTGCAGCCTGCTAGGGTAGAGAAGAACCCTAAAGTACCCCCCTACCACCATCTGGGAAAGGAATACGTATCCACAGAGCTAGGACTTAGTCTTCATTCTAAAGGGCAAGGTGAGAGAAGCCTCATTTTGATGGATCCCCTCACAGTGGTTTTACCTTGAGCACTAGAGGCTTAATGGGATGTGGTTTTTAGGCAGCAAATGGTAGCCAACCACAGCATAGCCTGACAGTGAAGAGAGAAAGCAACTATTTCATTTATTCCTTTTATTTTCATATAAATTAACATTCTAAAAAAATTGAAATAGAAACACTAAATACAATATTGCACATAGTGATCTTTGTTAGATGTCCTATTATTTCATTTAGTATGGTAATATACATACAGTAGGTACTGAAGGGAACAGGAAGGCTACAAACCAAAACATGCTACTGTATCCTTTCAATTAAGAGCAAAGTTAAAAGGAAAAGACTATTGTTTACATAAATACAAACATGGATTTGAATCAGTGCCATTAAAATAGCTTTATTTTTTTAAAGTTTTTTTTTTCCATAAGTTAGTCTTAACAGCAAATAATCTCTTCTTTTCACTTCCCCAAACAGCAATGTTATTCCCCATCAACACAAATTTTTAGAACTCCTTTCTTGGTAATTTATATCCCTGTCAGAAATAATTATGAGTACAGAACTTCACAAAGGTCTGTCAAGCAACAGGAGACTTGCTTTTCACATAGTGAAAAACCCCCCATCTTTTCTAGTGCTTGGTATATGTGAATAACAACAGATTCCTGAGGTCATTTGCACTTCCCCTTACGACACCTTGTAGAGCATGTTAGCCTCTCGACATCCAGGAGCATCTTCTGATGTGCTAGTAGATTAGAAAGAGAACTACCTAGCCCAGCAGGTTGATCTCATCTGCTTTATGCCAGTGTCTTCAAGGCTCCACAGGGGTGAGCACGTGCACCCAGTTCAGCTGACGCACTGACTGCTCTGGGGGAAGTGCACTTCGAAAGCAAAACGTTATCAATCGGGCGGGTAGCGCTGGGGCTTCTTAATCGGGACTGGAGGAAGGTGGTGCTACTGGTTGAGCAGATCAAGATTGATACAGTAAACCCTGGTTTGCAAATAGGAATTAAGCGTATGGTCTAAAGTGGAAGCCCTAAGTCCTAGATTTCTATAATTCGTTCTATCGTTAACCTCCTAGAACAGTGAAAGCCTGGAGGAAAAATCTGCAATTCTGTTAAGTGTGAAATAGATGCGGATTTCTTAGTAGTCTATGTTCTGTCACTAGAATTGGCTAGTGTTTTCCAGAAATGTCAACTGCCATGTGCATCTTTTAAATATATCTCTAAAGGAGTTTTAAATTAACAGTACAGCTAGCTCCAAAAGGGAAGTCATGTACATATGGCCAAAAGACTGTCTGATTTAAATAATCAGGAGTTAAAAACTGTACTATACCTTCTAAAGCTCATGTAAAAGTATTAACTGCTTTATATATTAACAAACTATAATAGCCAAACCTCTCTCATACTCTCTAGAATACTTCTGTGCTTTTCTGTATTTTCCTAGAATTTCTTTTTATGTTGGATTTCTGACCCCTATACCAGCTGGCATTCACTATCTGGCAAAAGATGAAGTAAAAGTATGCTGCCTTATCGATTTTAAAGATAGTTACGGTAAACATCTTGTTCCACAAATATTTAGTCATGGAGGGCAACCAAACAAGTTGGGAAAGCATTGATTATACTGTATAAACAGCACTTAACGATTCAAAATACAAGCTACAAATGCCAACATGAAACGGATACAAACAATTCACTAGGAGTAACATTTCTTCCCCTAACCTAAGTGCAGTGCCATGAAGTATTTGTGTTAGACAGATGTTGCCAGTAGGAATGGAGATGTTTTACTGCATCAAGTAGCATTCTTATGAAGTTCAACTTAATGCAATTTTCAGCATGTTCAGAACTGATGCAGATGCTGAGTTTTACGCATGCTGATTTGGCCTATTTGTAATATACCATAAACTTTACAAAATGTTATTTTTGACTGGCAAAGGAGATACAGTACAGGGAAGGTGTTTCAAGTCCATACCTAGTCTATTGCTGGGCACTCCATTAAAGTGATTACATTCATTCATGAATGTTCAATAACACATCCTTCGGTGGAAAACTCTAGCGAACAAAACAGAAATTCAGAAAGGTCAAGCGAGCAATGATGAGGATGATGCAGTTTCCTTCCCCCTCATCCCCCACCCAGGGACGTGTTGAGTTTTGGTAAGCAGGTTGCAACGGCTTTCGCTTCTCTTCTCTCAGATCTTCATACTTATCTTCGCTTTCTGAAAAAACAGAAGACATGCAGAGGATTGAGTATAGATAGAAGCACATCTGTAAGGCACAAATCCACAAATTTGTACAGCACAGAAATATGTAGGCCAGCATTCAATTATCCAGACTTAGGGCTGACTTCACAAATAAATTCCCTTTGAAACTAGAATTGAAATGGACTGCAGCTAAAAAATGTGCTTGTGAAATATTTTTGTTTACTTTCCCTTTTGTTTTATCAAGTATTTAGTAACACTAGGAATGCCTCCAGTGGTAAACAAACAGAGATCCTGATATTCAGCTCTACCTGGAAGTCCCAGTTTCAGTACAAGTGAAAATGGTAGTAATACACGAGTAATTATGTCTATAGGTATTAAAAAAAAAAATCCATCAGTGGCTTTATGTGTAGGGAGATAGAGGCAAGGGGAAAAAAAAATCTAAATCAGCATTCTTTTTCTTAACATCATCTTGATCTGGCTACAAATTAAACTGATAAAATAAAATCTATCATTCCTAACCACATGGTTACCCTGTGTACAATTCGCGTGTCACTGACCATAGCCACTTCTCCCTAAACACTCAGAGTGAAGAACAACAAAAAACACTTCTCTCTCCTTGTGTTAGATTATGCGAGTTGAATTACTGACAGTGACAGCCTGCTTCCTTTCAAGGACGTGTCACATTAATTTAGCAAAGAATATAAAGCATAAAAGAAGTGAAGCATGCTTCTGGGGGAAAAAAATATGAAAAAATCTTCCATTTTCAGATGTGACAAAAATAATTGATGGTCAGTTGCTACAGATATAATTGTAATGTGAGGTGCCAGATTCATTTTCCACTAGAGGAAAATTCATCCATTGCAAAATACATCATGACTCTACTAGTGTTTAGGCAATCATACTGGAACATTTTTGTTGAAATGATTGGTATTAATCCTCTACTACCATTACACATATGTATCTGATTTCAGGAGAAAAGTTAGAGGAAAAACACCCAGATTGAGTGTCCTTATCACATAATATCTACTACATTTTGCAGCTTTTAGTAAACAGAACAGTTGCAGACTGAATAACCCTGAAGCCTGGAATAGGCTTTCTTCGGTTTAGGTGCATCCCATGCTAGGACCTGATACAGCAGATGTGCTCGTGGAATACCCTTCTCTTGCTCATGCACTTCTGTTTTGTCAGGTGACATTCACAAGCAGCATTTGAGTTTTAATTTAACTCCTCTCTTGAAAATGTCAAATATTTTTTTAAGAAGAGTGTATCAGGAATAACCTACCTATAAAATGCAAAGAGAAAAAAGTAGAAAGACTAATGACAATAGGAGCATGATTATATTTTTTACTTACAATTCCAGAGTCATGTTTTGGTCTTATATTGTAAAGTGATTTCCCCTTTTTCTGCCTGCAGACTTCCTCTGCTTCTTTAACTCTGAAAAGAGACATAATTTATAAATATTTCCTTAGACCATTTGCAAAGGCAGCAGAGTACAGAACTTAAAACTTTAGGCTTGAGGATACAAGTGGGTAACCTTACCCCCACCATACGTTCATTAGCCTGCTCCAAGAAATAACATCTGTACTAAGGCAGCTATTGCTGCCACACCGCCCAAATGTGGCACTTGCAAAGGCAGACATGATCAATGCTGGAATCAGTTGTAGTTACCGGAAGGAATCAGCAGTTATTTGTGGTTATTTGAAGATTCAAATGTATTTAATTTAAATTCATTTAAGTTAAAAATGTATTTTTTTAAAATTTAAATTTAATATACACTGGTTGACATGAAGATTAGCCTCTGGAAAATTCAGCCAAACCCTGCTAAGCTCCCTTACTTGTTCCATCTAGGTATTACCTATTATTATTATTATTATTATTATTCCCTCTCCTCAAACATTCTTCAGCCATTCCTGAGCGGACTTTTAAAAAGGATCTAAGCAACCTATCTTTTCTTTCACTCATATTTGTTTGTATTTAAAACTGCAAAATGGCTTACCCTAAGTTCCGAGTCTTCGCTCTCTAAACTAAAACAAATTAATAGACTAGCTGTGAAAAACTCCAGAATGATTGTAAGGAATGAGGCGTTTGCGACCAGAATGGTGCGTGTTACCCTGCTTGTCCCTTTCTTTTGAAAAGGGAGGGTAAGCAGCAAGGTTTGCAATGTAATCTGGACATAAACACACTGGGGCTGCCTGGGTCTAAAGAGAGGAACAGGTTCCAGAACTAAAGTTCTCTCTTAATAACATTTCCTGACCAGAAAATGGTAGCAAGTAAGGGCCTTGGGAAAGGATACCAGATGACACATTTTTTTGGACATCGACATAGGGAACAAACTCCCGGAATAAGAGGACTGTACTGAGACTGGGTTCTGTTGAAATCAGTCTGGTAGGTTTACTCATTTTGTAAATCAGTCTTAAACTCACATGGCTATTGAAACACTGGTATTGCAGATTTAAATCATTAAATCTCTGAGCTTTAGACTTTTATATAAGCTTTCCCTACAAGATGGCAATAAGTGGCATATGTGCTAGTTTTTTGATGAGGGATGACAGAATCATTTACAAATAAGAAAATAAAATAAAAATGTAAATCCTCTATTGGCTGTATTGCACACTCTTGCCAGCAATATAGACTTTGGATGCTGCTTGCTTTGCCCTTTCATCATTATCCAACAGTGAAAAAGACTAGTAAAATGATATTGAAGAAATGATATATCTTTGGCTGGTTCTTTGTGGTTTATCTCCAGACCACTTGCATGTCTGCTATTTCACTGAGGCTACACAGGGCAACATAAGAATCAGACTTTATGTTACTATTATTTTAAAATAATTCTTGTGTGTGTGGTCAGGGCCAGATTTTTGATAGTATGACTCCAGCTGAGTCTGCTAAGCACATTAGAAATTCATCTCTCTGTTATCCAGCTTCGCCAGACACACCTCATTCTTTTCATAAGTTTCAAATTTATACTTCTAAAAATTAATTTAAACTGGGGTTCTTTCCCAGCACTTCTAACAAGCTGCACTCTTAATTTGATAGCCTTGTATTTTATTAATATAGAAACACCTTTACTGGCACATCTGGGTGAATAAAGGCTTTGAAACCTGTTACTTTCAAGCTGTAATGCTTTCTTTTATCTGACTGCAAATCAAACAGATCGCTGCAGCATAACAGAGAACAAAGATGTCAAAGAGCCAAGTAATTCACCTCTAAAAATGTACGTAAATAGATTCAGCAAAAGTGACAGCCAAAATGCTGTGATAGCTTTGAACAGAAGCTTCTGGGAATGGTAGAGAATGCAGTAAAATTCGAAGACATTTTCCTTAAATGCCACCTTTTCTTCTGCTTAGCTTCTACTTATATTCGAAGGAAGAAAATTATCTGTGGCATTGATCTTCCCATGATTTCCTCCAAGCGGTCAGGCACATTCTAAAGCATCAAAAGCCACTCTTACAAAGGCAGTTATAAAATAGCGTATCTATCATATAATTTCCTCTTTAAAATACAACGATAGCTGGTAGACATAATTTAAATTAGAGAATGAAATGTTACTTGGGAGTAGATTAGCATCAGATCTGGGGGACTTTACAATAATCCTGAAGGTAGCAAGATGTCTGCTTTATAGAAGCAATTTAATATATGCAGGTATTCAGACTACTGATCATGCGAATGGCAGCGTATGTAACATTAGAAAATATTTTCTAAACCACTTCACACAGATCCAGATGTTTTTCTCAGGAAATGCCAGGGAATCTGTAGCTCTACTCTTTGTCCCATCTAAACATCCCCTCCAAGGACAGTTTGCCCACCGCTTGACTAACAGATTGGGTCATAAGAGAGCACAGCTTCCTGGTCATTCAAAACACAAACTCTCACACACAATGGAACATCGGATAAGAGTGATTCTCTAAACTACAGCTCCTGTTAAGTTATCATTGTCAGCGTAACATTTTCAACATTCTGCTTCTGTTAGAGAAATCACTGCATGAGGAAAAGCGGCCTTGACCTGATAGAGCACAAAACATGATCCACACCACTTCAGAACTTCTGTGCTGCTTAAACTGCAATTGGAAACGCGATCCTCAGCTTCTGGACTGATGAACTGTCAGCCTTCAGCTTGTGCTATCCATTTCTCTGAGATTATGTAAGAGGTTCTGCTCTCACAAGCACAGCTACAGTCCTTGGGAGCTTTCGTGGAATTCTTTGGAGTTTGGGCCTGTTTATTCACGGCCCTGGGAACGGAGCCGATGAGAAGGGTCATTCTCTGATGCACGGAAGACAAAGCTGAGAGCGAACAGCTCCTCCACTCTAATTCCAACCGTATCACTGACTCACTGTGTGGGTTTGGGACATTTCACCGTCTCCTGGCCCATATCCTGCTCTCCATGCAGGAAGATTCACGCAGTTATACAGAGCACCACTGAAGTCAATACAACCTATAATCATGCTTCTCCAAGGTTAAATCTCTTTTGTAATGTAAAGATAGCACACTGACTAGGAGACTTAGGTTATGACCCTGTAAAAAGGAGAAACACAGAAAACTATGAAAAACTACAGCTGCATCTGTAAAAAGTCTCTGTACCTGTGCAAATTGATAATAGCAGCCATCAGCCTTCTGCTGTGCTAAATCCCAAACCAGTTGAAATTTCTGCATGTATTTTCTGATGATTGACCTCTTCCATTAAATAAGGATTTTAGTAATTTTAAAATTTAAATATCCTAACCTCTTAAAAAAAAAAAGGCTAAACCTCGTGTTTTGATAAGGTTGTCACTACCACTTAAACTGTAAAATCTAGAAGAACAGAAAGAGAGTACCCTTTGAGGTAAGGGCAATAGTCTCAAGTTAGCTGGCAAAAAACTTTTAATTACCACTGGCAACTTCTTCCCAACTTTTCCCCCAACCCGTTCTTGCCCTGGCTGTCTCTCTCAATGATTCCTCATCCTCCCATCCATGAAACCTACTTTTAGTACATCATAATGAGATATGCAGACACCTCATTACTGCTAGCGCATGCCTGGTTCAAGTCATATTCTTCACTCTGGCAAATTCCTATACCACTTCGTCCCACTAACTTCAGTGGGATACAAAAGTTAATAACTTAAGACCAAAAAGATGTAAAAGTTACACGAAAACTGGTGGCTGTATCAGGGAGACTGCATTCAACAGTGGTCAGCTGTTAAAGAGTGCCATGAATAGATTCGTGGATCTTATTCAATACTGAGAGGAGGGAAGGGGATGTCTGGGGAGAACACCACCACAGCACTGAACCCACGAGCCTCCTCGCAGGCCCAAGAGGAGAAGCAGTTGCAGACAATGACACACTTGCAGGCTCCAGGCCAACGTGACACTGCCGTTATGACAGTGCAGAGAACACAGAGCTCCAAAGAACACTAAACTGTTAAAAAGACATTCCTAGGAAAGGAGTGGGGACTCAATTGTCAAGGCCTGTGTGGAAAAACAGGCTGCCACCAAGAGAAGCAGTGGAAAAAGAGTCGGAAGATGATGGGCGTTTCCCAGCTACACAGAATTATGACCCTTAGGCAGAGGCAGGCGTGTGTATAGATTGATTTATTGTTTTTAAAATCTGTTTTTACTTAAGCTACTTACTTCTATGCAACTAATACTTTCTGTTATAAGGGGACCAAACAGCCTCTACTCTGTTACTCTTAAGTGCAGTACTCAGTTAAAGGTGTGAGAGCAGCTCAAGGAATGATGTAAGAGCAGCATGAGGTGGGTGACAGGAGGACCTGCTAGGTCCTCTTGAAGAAGCTCTTGAAGAAACCAGTTGGTACAGTTAAGTTGCTAAGCCTGACACAAATTACTCATAAGCTTACAGTGTGCTAAGACACTTTGCTAGACTGATGCTCAAATTATCTCACTACATACACTTCAACTGCTTCTCAAATTCTTTCAGTTAGCTTTGATTCACTTGCTTTCTACTCTTGTCCCATCCCATCCCATATAAATTTGGCCTCAAAACAGAGCAAATCAGTTGGTAGGAAAGACAGCATCACCTGCATTATGTTTAATAACTTTTGCCTGTTACTTTTTAACCCAAGTAATTTTTTCCTTTTGTCTTAGGACATAATCCTACAAAAAATAGTTGTCTTCTGTAATCTGAAGAATAGAGGTATTCAGAGCAGTATATCCAGCAACAGGCCCAGGGTAGATTCTATAAATACTGAATCAGAGAGTTGAATCTGGATAAACACATGTCCTTAAATATTAATTAAACTTAGCTAAAGTAGCTTTTATTACTGTACAGAGAATATCCTTCCAAGCAGTCCTTATGATAGAAAACACTTAAGAAATATGTAACAGTATCCAAAACCTGGATCAGGTTAAAAATAAAATAAAATAAAAAAACTTCACAATCCTACAAGTCCTTAAACAGTTAATCACTCACAGGGCCCAAGAATTAGGGTTTCAAATGCTGGCGCTTCGGAGGGTCTAATAAACATTACCCTAAACTATCCAAAAGTAGTAGTTTCTTATTTCCATCATAATAAAAACACTTTTGCACTTTCACCTCCTTTTACCTCCTATGTATTGAGACATGTATACAGTGTTCGTTACGATTAAGTTTAAAGACAGTCCGCAAGATCAATAAGAGAGTTACACTTTGTCACGCGTACAGGAAAAAAAACGCGACATCCCTCCTAACCCAAAGACAGAGCAGCCTTATGTACCTTCTAGACCGAAAGCCAGCCTGGCCACAGCCTTATCAAGGCTTAGAGAATTTCTCTCATCATTCAAGCCACTGAGAAGGGCGGCCACTTTCCTGCCACTGAACATTAATAATGTTGTCTGAAGTATCTGTGGCAGACAGATTCATTTCCTACTGGCTCCATCTAGGCTTGGTAGCCTTACACTTCACTAGAGAGCACTACGACATGACAAATGTAATCACAGTGAGAAGGCTGGAATGTTATATGCCCTAGATAGCTACAGCTGCTCACAGAAACAGCCACGATAAATTCAGACAGACATTACTTTTATACTTTGACATGAAACCCAAATAATTTTTTCTGCATGCATTCTGTATTTTGTAACATAAACCAAAGCTTAGACCAATACTCTTCAGAGGACTAAGCACTTATCATCAGATAAAATATTTTAGCATGCAACACCCTCTCTTCTATTTATATAAGTTAGTCTGGGCTGGAGATAAATTGTTTATAATAATAATAGTACCTTGAAAAATAAAAACAAACAAAAAGTCCTAAGCAAAATATCCAATGCTGAAAAGTTCCTACGACCTCAAGAGCAGAACATATTAAAATAGTTTCTTGAAAAACTGTTCCAGAGTAATGGGTCTAAATTTTATTTTTTGATCCAGTTATGAAAACTTAATTTTTTTTTGCTAATAGGTTAAAAAAACAAACAAAAAAACAAAATTACAATTCCCCCACCCCCCACTCTTCCCCAGAAAAAAGTACAGTAAAAAATAGAGAGCTCTTACTTCCATGCCAACAGGCTCAAAGTGATGACACAGATATGATTCAGTATCTGACTGTACAAACTTTATACAGCTAAGCAGCACACTGCAATGTCCTGTCAAACTTACTGAGGAAAGCTAACCTCTGCCTACCAAGAGAAGTTGTGTATTGGAGTACCCTGACATCGCTGCTAGCTCCTTGCACAGCTGCTGTGAAGACCACGAAGCACGCAAGGGCTGGCTGAGACACAGCCACTAGTCATATTTCGGCTCATAGGATCAAGGACAGAAAGATTAAAACGCTTTAATCTGGCCACTTAACATAGGCACTAACCTGTAGCAGGACTCTGAATGCGACCTCTTTGTCAGCAGTGCAAAACAGACTGTGCTGAATATGTTTTAAATTTTCTTCAGAGTATGCACCAAACTGACATAAAAATGAAGCTTCTAGGCCAACTGAAATGAAAGTGAGACCTTCCGATTTTCAGAGCATTTCTGCAATCCACAAGACACCAAAATATTCTGAAATAATTTCTATTCATAATTATCAGTCTGTGCAACTGCAATCTTCATAATTTGGGTTAAGAGGGAGGGAAAAAAAAGAAATGGAAAGTGTTAAAATATATTTCTCTTAATTTCTCTGTGGAAAAGAAATACCAGTTTTACTCAGTTTAGCGGTTTTTGATGGCCTGGGGATTCTTCTCTTACCTGCGTAAGGATATGCAGGTAAATGCACACACAAAATAATGTATTAAAATACATGTTTTAACATGGCCTTAGCTTATTAAAGAAAATTTTACCTTGTAAGTGTAAGAACATGAAATATTAAGCAGCTAAAGGTGGTTATCATTTTAGTAAAATGTATATGTCCACTTAAACACACTTCCTGACTTCTGCCATCAAATTTATAGATTTTATTGCTGTCAATGTGGCCAATATTTTGGATTATACATCATTACCTTCTGGTAAGATGGCAATCATTTTTCTACAGACTTTGCATATGAAAATTGAGGTGACCCTCAGAAAAGATAGTCATCACCTTCTACTGTTTTTCTTGGGACAGAAGCCAGCTTGCTCTCAAAGCAGTTGGCTGCCTTCTAGCCTTTTTGGCTAGGACATTCAACCGGAAATGATAAGGCAAAAGGAATAAGACTAGAGGTGAGGCAAAGCTGGTTACATAATGACTAAGGAAAAGAAAGAAAACTCAGGAGTGAACAGAAATGTGAAACTACATATGTGCTCTGAAACATTTTGAAGAAGCAAGTGGGATAAAGGAAGGAAAAAGTGCAATGTGTAAAAAAAGAATGAGAAAAGTCTTTAGTTAACAGATGAAGCATAGAAGGAGACTTAAGAGGGTATCTTAGGAAGGTATGAAGACACAGCTTGGGCAGATGGTAGCTAACATTTTGACAGCACAAGAGAACTGAATGAGCAGAGGAGAGCACTGGAAAGTAAAGAAACAAATTTAGAAGTCAGCTGAAGAGTCACAGAAGTAGAGGTAGCCAGTACAGGAAGCAGGAAAATAAGAGGTCCCAAACTTTGCATCAACAGGTGACAACACACGTATCAGAAGCTGCCCATTTGTAGCCATGTTCTGATGTCAGAACGACCGTGAATACAGCAAGGCTCTCTCAAAACGTACAAACCCCTAACATTTGATCTCCTGTACTCATGCCACACGGCATGTAAGGTGCCACACATCTGCATTTAAAGGATGTTGTTTGTCACTGGTAGGCTAACTCTATGCACTGGTATGGCATATTGCCTCAGAGATGAAGGAATACAACATCTTCAGGAACAGGCTGAGTTGCAGTAGGTTTTAAGTCTTTGTGAGAATTTCAAAATGTGAAGGGCTAACATTTTAATGACCAATAGTGTTCATCTGCAAAATATTATATTTTATTGAATCTCAAATGCCTCTCTGCCTGGGAATGAAAACATCTCGCAAGTAAAGAAAATGCAAAACCATAGTATAACAAAGCGTCACAGGCATGAAAACAGAAGGCAAATTTCACTGTGAAATTACGAAATCTGGAATCTGGCCTTGTGTAAGTCATAAAAGTCAGGAGAGGTCAGATTGGAATTTTTGTAACAGATTCTTCACTGTGTTCTTGTTTAGAATTCATACACAGCAGTTGCCTTACATTTGCATGCAGAAATACTTGTTCCTGTCTTATAAAACATAGTATTATTTATATAAAGCTAAACTAGATATTAAAATCTGAGGTCTAGACTGACTTACCTCCAAATATTTTTTATTTTTCACAAACTTTTCCCCAAAGAGTAATGCTACAAATGAAAGTCACTGCTCTCCTCCCTTAACCAAAACCCCTGCTGTTTTCATTGAAAAAAAGGACTAATTACAGAAAGTGCACAAGGAAGGAACAAAAGTACTGAAATATTGAGCAACTTCTCTCAGTTGGACAACAAATTGCCTCTTTGTTAGGCCCTGCCTCAAAAGACCATTCCTAGCTTCTGAATCTTTGGTGCAAGTATTCTTTCAATGTTTTTAATTAGCCCAGTATGTTCTGATCAGAAAGTTCTTTTATTTAAGATGAAATCTTGAAAAGCAATAAAAAAAACCTTTTAATTATTCAATTCAAAGCCGCATCAGCTGCATTCTGATTTGAAATGTCACCATTATACCTGTGCCTTGTACATTTTAAAATGAAACCTATCAGCATCAAACTCAAATTCTTAGAGAGCAGTAAGCTTAACATACATAAGTAAATGCATCTATTGTAATAAATGGGTGACTATTAACATAATATTAGGAGCTTTTGGTCAACATACAATAACACACCAGCAGTTTCATGATCATTTGGGAATGTACCCCACTAAAAATACTCCACATTTTCATCATTTTCCTCACATGCTGCCATTCCCTATACATCCTTCTCTATTCTTCCACCTCAGCATATTCCCATGTCCCCAGATATCTCACTCTCAGGTCTGACTCACTGGTTTCCATTATGAGCGTTAACAAAATATCCCTTAAATTACTCTGAGAGGACATTGCTCGTGCTATGGGATTTAATGCCCTCCTCTGCAAGCAGAAGTGGCAGCTTACCAATATGCTCCTCACTGTGCAACGTACAGATATCCAATGCCAGACTTTAAATTGCTCAACAGCAAGTTTTAAATCATCCTGCCGAGCAGTCTGTAGGGAGACATACCAGTCTTTCTGCAGAGAGAGATCAATGAGCTGTGGAGACATGCTGGCCAGGAATCTCCCTTTCATCTAGATATACACAGTGTGACACACCAGGTGCCAGCTTAACTGCTATTCTTACGGGAATGGGCAACTTGTACATTTGAGAGACGAGTACATTTTTTTGAGTTTATAGATTATTTTTAATGTGTCAAAGATTTATCGTTAGAGTTGAAGGGTGAGTAAAGTCAGCCAAAAGAAATTCTCAAACTTAGTATGATGCAAGATATCAGAGACTTACAGAACTTTACCATAATGTTGATTCTGCTTATGAACTCTCCTCTCCTGGCATCCCTGAACTCAGTTATTTTCTGCTCAGTGACATGCCTTTTCTTAAAGGCAAGGGCCAGACAAATCCCATGAGATATCTTTCTTATGCACAGAATTAGGGTATCTATTTCCTACTCCCCTTTTTCTTTTCTTTTTTTTTTTTTTTTTTCTTCCCACCTAGGAATATAACTCTCTCTCCCCTATTTAGTAAAATTTTTGCAAGGTTCGTAGCCTGTCTGGAACAGCAACTTCAACTGAAACACCCAGAAGAGAATTAGACAAAGGAGTGTCAATATCTCACTTGCACCCAGAGAAAGGGAAGGTTGAACTGTGGCCCTGCAAGAATGCTTCCCCCTGCTTATTGGCCTGTTTCTAGAAATACCTGAAGCTATGCCTCAGGTCTAATGATAATCACCTTTGACATAAATTAAGATTTCCTTATTCCCTCTTCTTTTAAAATTTCTGAAAATATTGACTTCTTCCTCGTTACTGTAGTAAGCCAGAGTGTATTTCACACCATTTAAGAAAGGATGAAGTTACAGACCATCTAAGTGCATCCTAAAGATTGATGTGCTTGCCAATATGAGATCTTCTAATAATTATTTGCATTTCTAGCACCAAGGATTTGCAAACCCTGTATTTGTCTTCCATAAACTGTAGCTGCTTAACTCCTTTTATTTTTTTCTCTCTAATTGGCAATAACTTTTCAAGATTTTCTTCTGAAAGGATTTAGTAAGTGTTGCCTCTCTAGCTCTTTTTTCTCTTCAGGTCCTAATACAGGAGATCTTTTCCTGGATCCTAGGAAAGCAGCAGTGCTCTGGGCAACTGTTCTGTAGCTCTCTCTGTAGAGCAGGAGAAGTGAAACCACTCCTTCCTCTCAAAGAAGTGCTAGACCAGAAAAATGAATTTAATATTGAACATATCTACCTCAATGATTCAAAGAAACCAGAAAAGAAAAGATGCAGGGGGAAATATAGCCAGGGGTAAATACATTAACTCTTTTCCCATAAATATATCGGTTTGCATGAGGCAACTGCTCTGTCTACAGGAGATATAAAAAGATACATTTGAAAATTTCTTGGGTGATCTTTTAGGGTAAAATTTTCCCCATAAGGTAAAACTTTTGTTCTAACAATCTGCAGTTGCAGTTGTGCATAATCTGACAATATATATTCAGAGGACAATTTGCATTTCAGAGCATGCAACTGGAATAAATCATGTAACGAGGCAGCTGAACTTGCTTGAACAGAGCTTGCAAGGTTCAAAACGTTATTCTTCTTGCAAACAATACTGAAATGAAATTGATGAAGATAATGCCAGCTTCGCTGGGCCTTCTTGCTGATCACATGTAAAGGACAACATACACGAGCAGATACCATTCCGGAGCTTTGATGGTATGAACACAATGTCTAACCCACTAATGACACATTAAAATACACAGATGTGAAACAACATGGTCCTGAAAATGCAGATATGCCTTGTTTAGGGTTTTATTATTATTAATTGCTTAATCAATAAGAAGTTATATTATTTTGAAGATTTTCACTTAAAAGTGAAAGCTTTAGGTTAGATCTTTAGGTTAAACATAGCATGAGAAATTTCAACCTAAACAAAACATTTGCGAGAATATTACAAATAACCCAGTTAACAATTTTGCTTGGAATGCTCCACTTAGCCTCAACTGCAGCGTAACCACAAAAATAGCACTGTTAAGAAAACTGCAATAGACCTTTTGGCAGAACTACACTTTCAGTTTAATTTTCAGGTGCCTTTTTCTTTTTATTGCTACTGTATTTAACAGTTTATCATGCATAATTTTCTCTACAGCTGGTATTTTCCACTTCTGCTTTATTTCATTTGACAGAACTGAGCAAAAGCAGTAGAAAAGTTGAGAAAAAATTAATTTGTTCTTAACCTTGTACCATTTTTCTTATTTTTTTTTCCTCTCATCTTCATATAAAAAAATACGTAGCGTGACACTTCAGTGTTTATCTTGTGCATATAAATGCCAGACAGACCAATAAACAAGTTGAAATGCTGACTGAAAAGTATTTAAAATAAAAGCTGTCTGACTGCTTTCTGTAAAACACATACATTTTAAATGTATCAGTAACAAAAAGTAATACCACCCTAGGAAATACCATCTATGAAAAGCCTTTGGGTAAATTATTGTAAAACAGTGTGACTCATATCTGCAGAGACTAAATAAGGAACAGCCACTATTAACAAGCAATTCCTTTTTCTACACAGTCCATATGGAACCTGGGATATAAAATAACCCAGAAATGTTGCCCATAGCATAAACATTTATTAAACAAAATACTAGAGTGGAGGGAGAAGAGAAAGGAAAGGGAGGGAAAGAAAGATGATCAAACTAAAGAAAGGAAAAGGGAATAAAGTTGTACGTTTTATAAATAATGATCAAAATTAAAGTGCTTTATGTCAGCTAACACCCTGGCAAATAATCCTCCAACAATGGTGGCATACTATAATATTTAAAGTCTCACCACATCTGTCACTTAAACATTTTACTGCCAATGAAAACCTACAGAAAGTTGTCTTGACCATTAACATGCTAGTCAACTTTAGCAGCAGAGAGTAACACAACTTATGCACCTTATGCACCTAGAAACATTAAAAACTGTTTGTTGACAAAACATACAACAGGAAATTCTAGAATTCCTTTGGGTTTCTGATAATTCTGTGACCAACTCCAATGGATTTGGAATTTTACCCCTCAACTATTACTGCTGAGACCTTCATAGAATCCAGGTGCTACTCACGTGGTAAAAATAACATCACTAGAATTTGGCGGACATAAATCATCACAAAGTAGATAGAAAGCACTCATCCAACAACATCACTAACATCAATGAGGATTATAAGTCAGTCTCTGGAACAAATAATTTTTATTTCAAAGGCGCAAGTGGTTGTCCATCATCTGTGGATCTGCCCATACAAGCTGAGATTTTGAAAAATATCATTGTGTGCATTCTTACACCTTTTTGCAGTACTTATTTTTCTGTCAAGATGCTTTGTCCTCTCTCAGCACTCAGGAGGGCCTCGCATCAAAGCATCCTTTCTTTCACAAAGAACGCTTAAAATGGCAAGTCCAGCGAACAGCCTAAAGAACAAATTTAGGCATCAAGTTGAACTACGATGGCAGTCGAAATATTTTTCATGGAAAGGCTTTGATAAAACAGCCACTTTAGTAATGAAGATTCTTTGCTTCTGGGTAAAAAAACATAAAAATAATAATAAAAAGCTTTCCTTGAAAAATTTTTATTCTTACTGCTAATTCTGCCAAAATATTTGAATTCCTAAAAGGCAACAAAGAGACCTTGAGTTGGCCAGTCCTGAAATGGCACCATGCCAGACTTTTTTGAGAGGTGAGTACAAGCCAAGACATCAAAGGTTTCCAAACTCTAAACTCAGCCTCATTGGAACAAATGAAATCTATAAAGAGTAAGATTTAAACTGGATAAGACAAGCCAAAATTACAATTCTATGAAAAAAAAAGGGGCAAAACGAAAAAAAAAAAAAAAACCCACTATCTATAATTTTTAGACTTTCAGTGACTTCTGAGATTTCAGCTAATTCCAGATAGTCCATTTTGGCCCGCTGAGGATTTTTTCTCCTTCCCATCACCTCCAAGCTTCACCTTGGCTCGACTTGCTGCTTCCCAGGAACCTCTCAGCTTTCTTGCCCACTGCAGGCTTCTTGATTTGAATGCCTCTCCCTCCTTCCCTATCTCATCTTGTCTCTGAAGCCAACGTCTAGACAACACGCTAAGTTCCTTGCAGGATAATGACACCCTTGCCCTAAAAGGGCTCAGGGGCAGCCACCTTTCGTTCTGCTGCTTCAACACATGGCATAATATACACTATTCATGCAGCGAACTAAAGAGATGTGAATGAATGTACTGCATTCCTATTCTGCTTTCAAGCCTTAGAAAGAGGGTTTTGGGCTTTTGGGCATTACTTTTAAAGAAAAAATATATTGCAGTGAAAATTTTGAGGGGAGAAGGTTTGCTTGTTTCTAGAAAACAAATACTATATTTCACAATGGAAAATAGTTTTTTAATTAGCATTCTTTAAAAAAAAAAGCACAAAAATACAAATTGAAATTATCTTGCATCTAGTTGGCTGTTAAATCCGTGCATAGGAAACTAGAGATAGTATTTAACTGTCAGCTCAACTTAATTGTGAAGAGAGATACTTAATTACATAAAATTAAGACAGTCAGTAAAGTGAAACACATCCCCAGGGAGCTGCTGCACTGTGTTAATATCTGCACCTCACACTTTCAACAGGAGTGAAACCCACTTTAACTGTGAGATTACTCATTCCTACATGTATCCACATACACTACCCATACTATTTGACTTACTAATCATATAGCTGTTTACATTATTGATGACTTCCAACACCAGTAATTTGATGTACAGGCCAATTAAGTTAGATGAGCACTTTTGAAAATCAGGTGTTTTCTTGTTGTGTTACCTAAAGGGGACCGATATCACTCACTCACAGGACCTGAAGCTTGAGTCCTGTTAATGATAAGGCATAGGCACAGCATCACGAACCTTCTCCTGAGGTCACCCAAGTTGCTAACGTGTAGAATTATGTAACTGTGCTTACTATCTTCATGTTTGTATTTTTTTTTTTAAATCTGCCTTTATATGACACTTATTATTTATGAAACTGCTGATTAAATCTTGGCATTGTTTCTATATACACAGAATGACCACAATAGCCACACGCAAATGAAAGCAAGCTTCATAGCTCCTTTGCTATATAACATAGACAGCGCAGCTGATAATTTGTAAGTACCATCTCAGTTCTTTACACCATATACAACACATCTGCATGTGATTTGTGCTATGACTTGGTTTGATTCTTTTCTTAAGATGGGATCAACTGAGTTTTTACTCTCTCTTCCTCTTCCCTGTCCTTTTTTTCTCAGCTTCATAGGACGAGTATTTACATGCCATGTCTTAATGCCTTGTTTTCAGTAAATATGTAAATAGAAAAACTTTTCTTAACTTTCAGACCTGAATCAAGTCTCCCATTGATTGTATTTATAGCAACATAGTAGTTACATGCTTTACCAAAAATATCACTGGGAGTATGGACCTGAAAAAAATCAGCACAAAATGATGTTTGTGTCTCATTCACAGAGCATAACTACTAGTGAAAAAAAATATCAAAAAAAAAAAAATCAAAAGATGTTCTCTTGTAGTTTGTGTGCTAATGAAGTGAGACTGACTGGTTTCTGTGTGATTGCTCCCAGTAACAGTCTCTGACAGAAGCCTTTGAACAAACAAACAAACGTACCTTTCTTGCAGAATAAGTTTGTTTTCCTTCTTCCAGAACTCTTTGAAGTCAGAGCTGAATTCGTGCCAAATACTGAAGAAAGAATGTGGGGACACCTCTTTCTCTCCCATTTTTGGTTTCATGCAGAAATAAGCTGCAGTTTCCAAAAAGCTGTTAAAGAAAAAAAAAAGTGGCAAATATTTAAGCATCCACAGATTTTTTTTCTTCTGACTTTATACTGACATGGTATTATTTTTGATAACAACGCTAAAATATAGGAATATAAAAACATACAGTTGTGATCTCTATGGATACAGATAGATACACAATATGATTCTCCTCTAAAGGTTTGGGTCTGGCATTTATCATTTGTTCTGTTTTTGAAGCAGTATTTTCCATTTTAAAGGCTAAAATGAGCACACTGTAAATCCAAATACACCTGCACATACACTGACTTTCTGTTGTGTTTAAAACAATTTTTAAAACACACAGTCAAAGCCTATAAAGATTGCAAATAAGGTTCTTCAAATTCTGTTAAGTCTGTGCACGCAAGGGGATAAACATCTTAGAAGCCACAGAAAGGTTGTTAAAACTCAAGCCTGCTGTACACTAAACCAAAAATGATGCAATGGAAAAATGGGCCAGGAACAACTGTGTTAGAAAACAGCTATCCCTCATGATTCTTCCATAACTCTGACATTCATTTCTGAGTGGAGGGGTTCAGCATATGTAAAG
>NW_010583063.1:130496-143158 GCF_000705375.1 Tinamus guttatus | reverse complement strand
AATAAGATTACGTTTGCAATTAAACTTATTTCTAAATTTGAATTGCTTGTATTTTATTTCAAATTTAAGATTAGAGATATTATATTGAATTATGTAGGAAACCATGGAAGAATGAAAGAAAGAACTAATTGCTTGATTATATATTAATCCATTTCATTTTTTGACTTCTTGTTTGTAAGTACTAGAAGCTCAAAGTACAAACCTCTGGAAAAATGGTTATGATATGAGAAATTCTACAAAGAGTTGTCTCCTGAAATACAATCCTACACACTTAGCTTATTCTTAGTAACTAATGATCTACGTGATCACTTTCTATGAAACACAGATCACTGCTTACAACAGCGTAATAATTAATTAATTCTCTTCTCAATCCCACAGCAAGTATTGTTTAATTCACAGAGGACTTATCTTTATCCATGGGCTACTATAATTGCAGAGAGAGTGCTTTGACAGTTGTCATAATTTAAAGTACTTAATGGACACAATAATATACAAAGATTCAGTCATGTGAAATGATGGGTGTCTCAATCTCTCAAGAATTGTTTTTCTTGTCTCTCAAAATTCAATACTCTGATCATTTTCCCCAACATGGACAATAAATGTGTAGGCAAATTGAATATGATTTTCCGCAGCTTAAAAATAATACAGTTGAATACAGATCAGGTTTTATACATTCATTTTTCTCTTAATTTATAGTTCATTATTTCCATATGCTGAAGCAACATGAGAAAAGATGGACAATGTAAATATAAGAGACAAAGAAACATGCTCACCTTTAAAGTTATTGCACTGATACCTAAAAGCCACCTCTCCTCAGCATACCATTTCCTCAGCTCTCACATTTAGCCTATTACTTCAAATCAAAGTGTCAAAACAAAGAAGATTCAAGAAGTTAAAGGAACTTATGACTTTAGCAACGACAGCCTGTTCTGCAAGTCAGTATTGGGTTAATCTGTAGAACCTTAAATATGCCTACAGCTGTGGTTAATAGCTGTAAGTTACTTTTCTAAGTATATGGACAGCAGAGAAATGCTCAGCCAGGTTGCTTACCTTGCTGGCATGCAGCAGTAAATGCCTGTGAAATGTGAAAGATCAGCAGCTGTAGCAGGTTATCACTGCTAATATGTCACACCTTTCTAGTGTCTCCTAAGAAAACATGGGGTACCAGCCACAACACAGTAAGGCAACAGAGCACAACTCTCCACCAAATACTTTTCCTATTCATGCAGAGGAAACCAAGCCAAGACAGTTAACCATATTTTCTTCAGCCCATGAGGTCTCCCTGTTTTTAGCATCTAGCAATCTCTCAGAGCACATTTAGAAGACACATGCAAGCCTGCCTGCTCTACATTTGTTGCCATAATTCTTGTACTACAGGACAAAGTGGCATGATTCACACAATGCAAATAAAGTAACTTCAAATACATCAAATAACAAAACACGGGCAGGAATAAATCATCTGTATTACTACGTTCTGTAAATATCCAATTTGGAAATGTTTACATATATCAGACCAACATATCTCAAAGCTGACTGCAGGAGCGGGAAGAGATTTCAGACACAAAGAGGAATCTGGATGATATTACCATAGCCCTAAGAATAGGTACCATGCTTTCAAATTTCTGCCCGGCAACAAAGACCTTCTCTGGTGCACTTCAGAGGAATAGTCCATACAAATGTCCTTGTGATCCTTCAACAAATTCTCAAACAATACATCTGCAAATGACATCTCTATTGTTCCGGTCTAAATATGCAGGCACACACGTATTTCGAATGAAAATAAAGGGGTGGCATTGAGAACGCTTACATTCGTATATACAAATGAATTTCTGCAACATATAACTTTGGGAAACTCATCTAAGCTCTCTATCTCATTTCACCTATTTGGCAAGTCAAACATTTATTATACAAATATGCATTGCAAAGCTTGTTTAGTGTTCACTAAGCACTGGGAGATACTCAAGGTTCTTATGTTTCCACAGTCTTAGAGAATGACTTAAAAGAAAAGAATGTGCATTAGAGAAGAGGTAGCTGTCATGGAAGAGGGAAGGAATAGCATGTGAGTTATTTCCAGGGATTAAGAGAGGTAAAGGAGGTCAGTAACTTTGCTCCGAACAGCATGACTTTTCAAGCCTGATTAAAAATAAGCCAGTGATGCTCACACCATCTTATCCTGACATGGCAAAAGCAAGACTTTTTAAAAGAGATTTCAAAGTGGTTTTCATATCCCACATACTGTTCTCAAAAGAAAATTAAATAACATTAAGTGTCCTGAAATAGCGAAAAGAAGACTTCATCCATGACAAGTTAGTTGGGAAATAAGATTATAAGATGCTTAGTTCCTTTTTTCATCTCTTTTTCATCTTCTCATTTCCTTTTTTCAGTTGTTGGTGTAATTCAGAAAAATCACTGCAGACTAAGATGACTGAACTCACTGCTTACTCAAATATGGAAATTGGATGAATGAATCACTGGACTTTTCTGTGTGCTCCCTTGTTTGCAACTACATAAACAATTCTTCTGCTTGGAGGGAAGGAAGGAATGGACACATCGACAGCCATCCAAGTTTAATCATATATGAAAAAAAGAAGTCATGCACTTTGCAAATGGCTCATTGACAACATTTCTAGCTAATCAGTCTAATCCATTAGGAATATTTTAAGAGCAGCTATGGATTACTCTATTTTTTTCCATTTCATTCTGAAGCCAGCTAGAAAGTTAGTTGCAGACAATGATTCAGACTCAAGTCTGCTGCTTGTGATGCATTGGCTGACTGGTTTTTCCATTCACCTGGCCAGTTTATAAATATCCACAAGATATGTGTGTGCACATGCGCACACGTATGCGAATGCGTGCACTGGGTCAAGCTAAAGCAGGGGGAGAGGAGACAGCAGTTGGCAACTAGCACAAATACTTTGCTCAAAAAGGCAGTAAGGAAACAAGTCAGCAACACTAAGCAATGGACAGCAGTAGCTTCACCTCAGCATCAGCTGATCAGGCTTCAGTGGCCAAAAAAACAGCGAAATAACTGTAGGTCCAGACATGTCTTGAATTTCCCTGGTAATGACACTATTCCTGGCTGACCTTTCTGAGAAATGGTGAACACACACACGGACAGGTGCGTGTCTGCACACTCACACACATCATCAGCTTTCCAATACAGTATACAAAAATACCTGCGAGAGTTTCAAAGCACATCTAAAAACAGGAAATTTGCTCCACAGGGCCACAACAGATATCCTGTATTGTTTAATGTACCAAGTATTTTGGTTGAAGTTAACATTTGGATATGCTTGACAACTTGGGTGTTGTTGTCTATCAGATGCAGTTTTGATTGAGGTAGTAGCTGCTAAGCTATATCCTAACATTCAGAATTAAGCATAGCTTATTAAAGGAAACAAGAAAGGGAAAAAAGATGATGCTGGCCTTTTACTACTTTGAATCTGTCACTAATTATTTTTAAAAGCCAAACTAAGTTTGGCAGAAAGTGCAAAATGTTTCCTTTGAATCTAAGGCTAGGCAGGGTGCAGGGGTACTGTAGCCAGGCTACAGTAGCTGCTTCCTGGAAAAGCTGGTCATGGGAGTTAGCAAATTCATCCTCATTTTGTTTTATAGTAACAATTTTTTAACGTATTTTCTTTGTGCTTTAAATAACTGAAAGCATTACTGAAAGTTAATCTTTTAACTTTTGTTCAAAGTAACACAAAATTATCTGATGAAGCAAAACAGAAACCAGCATGCTGGTTACTGACACAGCACAGGGATGTGAAGAAACTTGACATGCACAGCACACGAAGAAGCCTCTCATCATCTATTTGATATATTTTGCTGAGAGTTCTCCCCGTTTCAGATAACTTCAGATCATTGAATTTCACCTTCTTCCCTGCTTTTTTCCTTTTTTTTTCTCTCTTTTAATCACCACTGCACCTCTTCAATGCTATCCTTTGTCCTGCATAATTAAAAGTGAGAAAATAGAAAAACAAATATAGATTCATCCAAAATACCCACTACTTAAATGTTGGTGAGAAACTTTTGGACTTTTTCCCCAACTTTTCTAAAGGAGAAAAGGGGTATCGTTTAATATTAAAAACCAAGTTGAGATAACATGCCAGTTTAAGTCAGCTGCCAGAATAATCAATCCCTTCTTTCTTTAGCCAAATTATATTGTGTAACTTAACTATGAATTTTGTAATATTGTTCCTTAGAAAACAAAGGTCTCAAGAGATTTTTTCCTTTCCTCTTAAAAACAAAAAATCCTGCCAAATGTATGCAAACATATCCTAAGGCATCTCCCTCATGCCTAGTCCACTGACTCCTATAAATCTATATTAAACAGGGAAGTGTTTTATTAATCCAACAAGATGAAAATTAGCAACTTCAACAACAACAACAAAAGCCCTCTGTCTTTAAGGTACAGCAAAACCCAACATAAAGCACATAATGAGCACAGAAAATTACGTTCTAGCAGGCCAGGTTTCTTTGTAGGTAGTTTGATCTTTTGTCCCCCGATATAGCTATGAATGCTTTACAAGCTCAACACTTATCAATTTTCAAGAACATTATTGACAACTGATTATTAGCAGTTATTTAACATTATCAGTAACACAAATACACAGCTTGAATACTTCATGCCATACAGTGAATGTAGCAGACCATAGCAGAATGTTACTGGAGGACAGTCTATGCTGTAAACAGCACATTATTAAATTCAAAAGATATTGAGAATATCGTCCTTTACTTAGACCAAATACTTTAGAAAAACTAAAATTAAGAGGAGCGATCCCCTAAATTCATTGCACATGGAGCGCACAATGAATATTTCAACCATAGCTCAAACTCAAATACCAGGCCCTGGTATACACATCATTCAAATCTGTTCTATTTCTCAGAAAATAATAATAAAAAAATTCTATAAAATTAGGGCTAAAACTGACTCACATGATGATTTTGTTGGAAAACAGATTTGGACACGAAGATTTTTTTTGGAGAGAAGGCAGAACAGAATTAATTTTACAAAGTCAAGAGTCAAGATTAAGATCTATGATCTCTTCGTTGACCATGATAAAGAAATTTGCAAAGTCAAAAAAAAAAAAAAAAAAAAGCTTAAAAAGCTATTCTAGATTACTGAAGAGACTGAGTCAGCCTCTAGCCATTTAAAAAGCAAAGGTGAGAAAAAATAGGTTAGAGGCATCTTTATACCTTATTTTTATCCTGTACACAGCATTGATTGATGGCACCTAACCCAAGAATTGGCCCACCCTAATTTTGCAAATCCCAGTAAACTCAAATTATATAATGCTTATTGAAAAGGTAAGTTTCCATTCAAGAATATTAGACAAAAATTAAATTTACATCATACATTAAGAAAAAAAACAGTTGAACTTGGGTACATTTTGTCCCTGATGATCATATTCTGCCAGGCCACTCAGAGAAAACAAAGCAAACATATTCTAACACAATTCTTCTAATGCATTCAAATGGCATGTGCTTCTTTCTCCTGTAAGATGATGCTTTATAACAGGTTTCACACTTTCTCTCTCAAAAGCACAGCTCAAACACTTTCCTAGGGACATTAGTCTAAGTCCACTGTAATCAGTATACTTTGCACAAATGAGTAGATTTTCTTTCACAGACTTTAAGGGTTTTAACTTTATGTTATCCGGAATACTCTGGCCATGCATGCCACCTGATTTATTATATAGATACAAAGCTCTTTGCTTAATTGGGCACTTACAGTCTGAGCATCTGGAAAGCAAACTCATGTAATTGTGTGTCCTGGAAAGTAAGAATTAGAAAAACATCCAAAAGAAAACTCTTTTCTTCTTTTAAGAAACATATGAGCTTCAAATATATTGAATAAGCTGTGGATGACTGAACTTGACCAAATAATAAGTTGCCAGTAGACACAGAATACAGAGGTAAAATGAATTTCAGCATCAGTGAGCTGACAAAATTTGCTGGCTTCCCTCTGGTAAGAAACAGCTAAATGCTTCATGTTAAAGCCCAACTTGTCTCCAGATTTTTCTATTAACACACCTCATCTTCATTACCTTGTGCAAGGAGGGCTTTCTGAGCAATTGTTATGATTTAAGAAGTTTATAATTATATATGGAGGCAATATAACCATTATGTACTACATATTTTTGTAAGAAAAGTTTTATTATATTAAATACTAAATTATTAATAAATTTATTGATGCCAACCTCAGTCTTATTAGTGTCTGCCTGCTCCATGGTATGGTTTTGCTTTTGTAGTGGTAAACTTCATGTAGCGTCAAGGTCAAAATTATCTGACCAAATAAGCCAATTTGCTTTAAATCTAGAGCAGATTATTTAGATAGAAACCACACATATGTTTTAACAGAGTCCAAATACATGTAACATTGTCACACTCAGAATGTATAGTCCAGCATAGATTAAATTTTGCACACATGCATTTAGCAGAATGTATATTAAAAACAACTGAAATGAATTTACAGGTCTGACTGGGAGAATTGGCATATGCTTTTTCTGAAGTAGACATAACTTTATTAAAAAAAAAAAAAAAAAAAGTCGAACTAGATTTCCAATACATTGATACATTGTCCCAAACAATACGAGGTCAGGGGAGAGAGGGAGAAAAAAACAAAAGTTATTTTTGCTCAATGTGTAACCTAGAATATCACTTATACAGCCTATTCTAATCAAAATTTTTGCATACTACCTATATCCCACTTAAAATAGCCTGTTTATAGCTAGTAGCATCAGTCTTCACTGACCTATCTTGGTTTGCACTCATAAAGGAAGTCAAATTTGATTAAAATTTCTTGGTGTAGCTAAGGCTGTAAGAGTTACAGTCAGCATTTTTGTGCTCAAAAAAAATAATAGATTAAAGATGCTCCAAAATACTTTGACATTTCAGAACCTTCTAATATTTTAAATGCTTTTTAAGGCTGGTTCAACTTAGCCCTTTTGGATTGTTTAGGTCTATATAAGAGCTCCCTCCTTAAGAAATGAGGATACTAATGCTCCCCTACTATCCTAACAGCATTGCACAAGTCTGAATGGAAGGAATGTAGCTTTTGGAGAAGATGGAAATTTTCAAAGGATTTTTGTATTCTTAGAGTGAGTTACTCCCATCTTATCCTAATCCATTCGCTTCACTGCAGTCAGAGCATCTTCATCTAGATGACGGGAAAGAGAAGTAGCATTTTCTACATGGATCAAGTTTGGAAAAAGAAAAAAAAAAAAGGTGGAAGCCTTTGCATCGATGGACTGATTAAACAACCATGTAGATCACACAACATATGAACCACTGATATTCACATATGCAAGCAAAGATAGATTATCCATACCCGTTTGGTGTAAGAATGCTCTCTCAGGTTTGGGGTAGCTGATTTCATGCCTTTCAAGGACTACGCTAGGGTTTCGTGATGTTTCTGGTCTGCAGTGATCATCACACTAGTTGCTTTCTTTGGGATACAGAAGGTTCTACATCATCAGACCGATTAAGGAGGAAACATCCACCACAGACCAGTTGAGAAAGGAAGTGGGTGAACATTATTCCATGACACATGTCTACTTAAGACACAGTGCAGGAGAGACCTAGCTCACTAAAGCAGTTTCTGAATCTAATTTATCAAGGAAAAGATCTCTTTGAGAGAAAGCAAGACAAAAAAGCACATACGCACACAAATACACAAGACTAGAGAGCAAGGCTGAGGAATAAACTGAGGAACAGTAGAGATAATACTCTTGTTCCTAAATACCTACCCTACACGTACAAGAGAGCTGATGGGGCTGCAGCAGCCAGCTAGGACAAGCTCTACACCACGGAGGGGCTGATGGCTGTCTTCCACCGGCTGGAAATTATTAGGGAAGGAATGACCTATATTGTTCAAGTTATTACTGGATAGTTCCCAGATGAGTTAATAGTTGTGACCACATCCCTTAAATTGTGCTTTTCCATTTGCATGTGCACAACAAGAGCAATATAATAATCTTTAAAGTGAATCTTAAAATACACCAAGGAAGAAAGTAACAATTGCAATGGCAAAGAAACAGAAGAGAGTAAAAACAGAAAAGAGAGCATTTGCAATAACTATTTGACTCAGATGCAGATGACACTAAAATACGAAGGTCTTAGGAAACAGTCTAACTAAACAACTCAGTTGGACAATATAATGAAAGGAAAAAACTGCTGAACATAATCATGGCCTGATGTATAACAGAGAGGCACTGGAGCTAATCTCTCTCACACACACACACACACACACAGTTGCTCTGTGTTAACAAATTGTCACTCATGGTGAGTTTAACTTTTGGAACCATTGGACCCAGTTAGCTTATACATTGTTACCAGTGCTACTTAGCTATGTAATTACATTTGCATCTTAATCCAATTTCTTAATCTTTTACTGTAATATATAAAAATAGAGCCTCTATGTAAGCATCAGGAAGGTGCTTAATATTAGCTCTCTGAATTTGAAATAGCTATTCTAGATTAGCATGATAGTTAAATCATACTAGCATTCAACGGCATTAACAGGAAATTAATTTAAAACCAATAAAATTATTTTTAAGCAAGACACCTGACATAAATAAAAGGAAATACAACGGTGTTCTTGTCAGAATAAACAAAAGCAACTGCAAACATGAACAAAAATTCATTCACTCCTTTGGCAAATCGTTTCAGAAAAGGACAAATATCTCTCAGGAAAAGATAATTACAGCATTTCAGAAGCAACTTTCTGACATAGCTAAACTGCTGGCTAATTTTCCATTACTGCACATTTATGGGCCCTGATATTTTGTCAGAGATGGGATACTAAACAAGAATGATCCAATCTGTTTAACAGTCTGTAAGCTTCTTCTATACATATTTCCTTTGTCCTCTGAGTATTTACTTTTTGCTCATGCAACTAATGCATCCCTACAGTCTGAAATGTATTACTGTGAGCAGTACAGGCCTGCACACCAGGAGCCACACAGCAAGAAAAGAGAACTAACAGGAAAGGAAGTAACAAAGGATAAATGGCAAGCGAGCAGGGAGACACGGGGCCCAACAACACAGCCTTGCCTTTCATTTTTTTCCAATATTTTTTTTCTACTAAATACCTTTCTATTCTAAGCTTTTCACCACTTTATTTCAATCATGACCTCAATTCTCACTTCAACTTTACAGTCCTGTTTTCAAAAAAAAAAATCCAAACCATTGTGCGGAGGGGAGCGAGGCGGGAGAAACATTCCCTGTTTTAGTGGATTACCAGACCTAGGTGCTACATTTCTAGGTGTTGCTGTCAGCAGTGCCATTGTACCATACTGTCTGCTCTTTCTCTGCGTGTCAGCAGCCTGTCAGCGCGAGCGCAGGTGTAGGGCTTTGCTCCTCTCCAAATGCTCCTCTCAATGTGCACAGGAGGCAATGGGAGTCTGCACAGTGTTGTGGCAGGGGCACTTGTTTCTTTTCTTCTTTTTTTTTTTCCTTCCTTCTTTTCCAGGGAACTTAAAAGTAAACATTCCTGTCCAAAAATTAATGTCATTTGTTGCTACAGCAAAGAAAGCTACAAAACATTGCTAAATGGATTATTAGAAGTTTTCAAAACAGAAGAGGTGCCTGAGAGACAGCACTCAGGAAGCACTTAAAAGCCTAAAAATCACTGGAATGTAATGTGAGCAAATTATAAGATAAACCAAATAAAAAACATCCCGACTGAGAAGGTGTTCTATACTCAGCTACACACACCTCAAACGCCAAAGCTGATAGTTATGTCAGAAGGCAGAAAGTTCGACTTTTTATAAAACAAGTATATACTATCAGAGTGCACTAAGATTTTATGAGAGAGTAGATTATCAGATTCATTAAATTCAATGATAAAGTTAAAGCCAGGCAATATTTCTGCACTCATTATGAATCACATTAGGAAAAAAAAAAAAGTGAATAGCTTCATCCAAAAGCAAGCTACCATTAAAAGGAGTGTTGTGCCCTAGTGGCCTAGGTTATTGCTTCCTAAAGCAGGAATTCCTAATTGCAGGGTTATGCTACCTAAAAAGAATCTGCCACATTTAAGAGATTTTCAACATCTTCTTAAATAATTGCTTTATGAGTAAATGAAAACCAAGCACGTTTCAGAGCAATTAATCGTTCTTGACAAATATCAGGTCCTCTGAATGTGGTACAGTTCTGTTTTGATTTGGCTACATCCAAAGCTTATTAGATGAGCCTAGTAGCTACTGTACCCAACTTGGGAACTGATTTTTTTTTTTTTCCTAAGAGAGAGGAAGAAGAATTGAAAATGGTCTGAATGTTTCAAAGAATCAGTGTTACAATTTGGATTTTGTTTTATCCTAAAAAACACACAAAGTCTTAATCTGGAAATTTTCCATGGAAGTCAGAATTAAATATTGTGCACAGTATTATAAGGAAGTAATAAAGTTATGCTATTCCTTCCCAGCTATCCAGCTGAATAAAGGTAGCAAAGCCTACAGTCATGAGCTTCTGCTTCACCAAATGCTGTTTCTGGTAGATCTATGATGCTGATTAGCTCTTGCTTCTTCACCAAGTGCATGAGGAGTGCCAAGCTCATTTCTGATGATATGCTGCCAAGATGACCCGGCTACTGCGACCTGTCTTCTGTCCTAGCATGGTAAGAAGGACATCAGCTGTGGTACAACTTTTGCAGTAGATATTGTGATCAAAATGTATCTCCTCCTAGAAGTGCACTCCTAAGATAGTGCCTGAAAACACTCCTAAAAGTGTGCCTGAAAACAACAGTACTCCTAATATTTTCCCCTGCTTACAGAAAACGCCTCATTGAAAGATCAGAGGTTTTTAAAACTAAGTATCTGAAAATACATAAAAGAGGAATATATATTTGTTGCTTGGCGAAAAGGACTCTGTGTTTTCCAGTTTTCAAAAAGGGTGAACTTTATCTGTGAAGTTGTTTAGCTGATATTTGCAGCTAAACTTTACGGCATTTTAGCCTTATGTCTTGGGATAAAGGGCAAATCATCTAGTATGATATAAAGTGAAAGATAAATCCCAAAACACAGACTCCTTAAATATAGATTTTTTTTTTTTTTTGCTCCTTCCCTCAAGTCTTTCAATTCCTTCATAGTGGTTTCTACTTTACCTTGTCAAGTATTTGACAGTTTCTCAAGTATTTAGGAAGGAGGATCTAATTGGAAAGTGCCAGGTTCTTTTTATTGCACTTTATCAATATTGTTAAGGGAATGATGTAATTGTTTGGGGTTTGGTGAAGACATTCCATGTCACTTCAGTGTTAATACCAGGCTGGAGCCTTCCTTGTCTGCCTGCGTAAGCTAGATAAACACAGACCTGTGTGCTTTCTTCTCATCTCGGGATACTTACTCAGAGAGATCTTGGAACATATGCCCATTGCAAGCTAAACATTTCACTTTTCATTTTATCCATGCGCCAGAAATCCATTCCTTGGATAAACACTTTACATACTGACACTCTTAAAGTCACTAAACACGATAAATAACGAGAGAATACATCATCTCATAACCGATTAAACATTTTCGCACTTGTGACAAATGAACAGCTATACACTGTATGGAGTCTCTGGAGCAGACATTCCATTTTCTTTGTCTTTATTTTGTGTGGAAGATTAACTTTCCATTTCAGCTCATCTATTGCATAACTGAGCTTTTCTAAAATACACATTGCTGCATTTTCCCCAAATCATTATTCATTTTAGAAACATTTTTGTTGTTATTTCTGCAAGAGCTTTTCTCTTGGACTTCTGCATTTTTATGGAGATAACAGCTTTAATACTCCATGCTCAAGCTAAAAGAAAAGATTTGCAGCTCTTATGGAAAGCTGAAGAAATGCATCCATGGGGTAGCAGTGAACTTGCACATGGGCTGAAGTTATCTACTTCAAAAGGAAAAATCCAAGCACATTAATCACATTAATTTTGCTCCATCTAATCCATCACTTTTCCTTGCACTGCTTGCTTGTCTAGTCATCCTATGCATTGCTATTCTACCTATGATTAGCCAAATGTAACTAATCTTTTATTTAGCTTTTTAAGCTATCTTCCCTTTCACACCCCCCTTCCTCCCCCCCGCTCCAAATAAGAGATCACAACCTTTGGAAATCTTAGTGTAATAAACAGTTTTAACCTAATTTAACACAGACACTAAAGATACATCATGAAGCTTCAAAATTTTAATGAATACCACTGACTGGATTAATAATAATTCAAAAGAGAGAGCAAGAGAGAAAGAAATCTGGCCTGGCTAATAATAAAAATATCTTTGTTCCTAAATAGTATTCTTTAGGTCCCAGCATAATTCCTCACATTTTCCATGAAAGCTTTCATACCTACAGCTATCCTTTTGAGACATTCCCTGTGGATCTTAGCTATGCCACTAGGAAGTTTTTGATATTGTGGTTTCAGTGCTTTCAGGGAGAAAATCAGGATAGAGAATAAACTAGACGCAGAAGACAAGAGCAAGCCACAAGCTTTCTGAACACGTTGTGGATTCATTCCCCTTGCTCTTAGGAATCTCTCAGCTTTGGACATAAAAGCAAATCAATTTTCCATTAACAAAAACAAATTCCTTCACAGAGCAGTTTGACAGAGATCAACAAAAACATCTTATTAACAGCTTCCTCTCTCTAAATTTTACTGCGAAGGAGATCTTGAAGGATAAGAA
>NW_010583063.1:101165-130443 GCF_000705375.1 Tinamus guttatus | reverse complement strand
TACTGGAGTAAGAGGTATGATACTAAGCCAAAGCAATATTCCCTCTGTTCCACTTCAATGTGAGGACCCCACATCACGGACATACTACACACGGTAATGCCATCTCCTTGTAAGAAAGGCGAGAGTTTCCTCCAACAGACTTTCCCTTTTGCTCTGTTGCTGCTGCCTTTGGTGCATGGAACAAGAGAATAAAAGGAAGCTGGGTGGGGAGAATCACCTGTGCTGGGACAGGAGAGCAGGTGACTAACATCAGAGCCTTACACTGGCTAACACAGCCCAGCAATGCAAAACTAGCACCTTTTCTAGCAGCACGCTTTACTTGCATCCTACTGAGAGCTGTAGTCATTAGCATATATTCAGTGGCAGTTGTTATAACAAGAAGTTATTTTTAGTGAAAGGAAAACAAATGCAGACTGCCAGTTTCACTAAATCTGGACTATAAATGGTGTGTGTCCTATTTTGGTCTTTTGCTGGGATAGATAAAAATCTGTCCCACTTAAACACTACTCCTGGAGAACGTTGAAAAAAATCAGAAGAAACCACAAGTTGTGCAACAGAGTGACATTCCCAGTTTTGGAAATGCTCTCAAGTGATCACATCTGTAATGAGATTTAATAAACTATTTTGTTTTCTTCTTCCCCACAAAAATTATTTGAAGATCTATTAACATGTCTACAAATGCAGTCACATTTGATTATACATATCATTGCTATTTTAGAAGCAGATTTCCATTCCTTGTTTTACAGCAGATATTTCATAAGCGCAGGAAGTGGTACTCAGTGAATAATACTGTCTGGTGAGTGCTGTGCATCTGTCAAATGAATAGGAATGAACAGTTTTCTCTCAATCCAACTGTCATACTCGCGATTCATTTTTACATAAGGAATATGCATTTTCAGATAGAGTAGAGCTGCATACAAGGTTTTTCTAAAGGCAGACTGCTTGCTTATATTCCTTCAGTTTTTCTTTTCTAATGATCAAAATAAAGTTGACAAGAAAGATTTCACTTGGTTTTCTTAATGTAGCCTTTTCACTATTCAAAAAAATGACTCTGCTTCGAAAATAGCAACTTCTAAAAAAACATTTTTCAAAAAAAGGAAGGAAAGATTTTATTCCATTATTTTTTCTTACCTTTTATGTGCTTCTGTCAATGACTTCTCCTCATTTTCTTGGTCTACTTTAGCTGTAAAAATACAGAAAAATAATTTGCTATAACATGGAAGATATAGATCCTGTTTTGTGATAATATTCACTGTAAATACGCCATACATCTTATATCTATTATTACATTAAAAACACCTGAAGACGTATTCATTTACATCAAATCTGAGAAAACTATCTGAATTACATCCCCATGAAAATATCTCAAAGCAAATTTTAAGAAAAATAAAATTAAAAAAAAAAAACAGTAATATCAACAACAGCAACCAATGCATGAAAATAAGTCTGAAGACTTAATATAGGAATTTATCTACCAAGAGAAGGAAAAAAAATCTGAGTGAAAAGCAGAAAGGTTCAGCCTCCCACCTTGAAGTTAAAGTTGAAAGTTAAAAACAAAACTCAGCCCAGATTCTTTCTTCCCCAGAATAATCTAGTATAGGAATGGGCATTCCTAAACAAGAAAGGTTGTATTAAATACTCAAGTATTAGAACCACTGTGCATATAGATTGATGTTTTTATATGGTCAAAGAAAGTTACCATTGCACTAAGAAAATTCAAAATACTCAACTGTTTATTGTTGCATATTCATTAAAATGACCTATTTTCATATATTTTCTTACATTTTGTTTTGTACACATTTCATTTAATTCATATGGGAATTTTGATATACAAAATCTACAAGAAAGCACAAACTCAGATGTTATCAACGTGCAAAGTGGTAGTGCAAACTGGCTATGCACGTGTGCTTAGATAAGATTTGTATATACACTGTATACGTTCACGTGGCATACCTTATGCAGATCATAAATCGGACTTTTTTTAGTCAAAAACTTTTTAGCTTGGAACTTGATTCCTCTCTTTGTTCCGTTAGAGTAACACCCTGTTAACTTTCAAGGAAAAGCTTAGGATTCATTTCCAGGGAGTCAGTGAGCTTCAGGGTAAGCGGCTCTGAATTTTCCTGAAGACAATTGTCAGTTCCACAGAATTTATATGAAAAACTGAAAAAACAGGCATAAACTTCTACACTATGTTTTCATCTTTCTACTTTCCCACACAGCTCTACAGCAGTAATTATTTCTCCATATTGCAGATGTACCTCCTTTGAAATAAGAAACCCTGGATTCAAATTTGGCACAAGTGAGAACATAATTATTAGGGAACAAAAATAATCACTATTTTTCTGTTATAATGTTTTAATCGAAAGCACTTTACAAACATACCCTAAAACTAAAATAGGCGCAGGAAACCTGTAGCAAAGATTCACAAATGGGAGTTTTCTATTTTTTTCCTCACAGTCAGAATAAGGATCAGAACCACAGATCTGACCCTGCAAAATGCTTGCATATAACCCTCCGAGTCAGGTGAGCAGGGCCTGGGTTACCACAACAGCCAATACTGTATCTATTAATGATTATTTGAAGACTTAGACTCCATCACTGTTTTGCTTAAAACAAAAAACAAAAACCAAACAAATAAAATTTCAGCAAACCCCAGGACATGTGAGGGAGAGCTGGGTAAGAGCTCTCAAGGCAACTCAAGAGCACATGCAGCCCGCCTGATTACGGGTTTCATTACCCGTTTGAAACTCGGCCCAGATTCTTCAAAAGGTCTGCGAGGACTCACAGCCCTTTTGAGTGAACCTGGGCCCAGTGTTGAGTGAATCTGGGCTGACTTATAGCTTTGCATGAAAGCCTTGCCTTGCTTTGTATATGAAAACTGGTGAAAACTGGCAGCTTTGACAGTTTTTTTTTTTTTTTTCCCCCCCCTCCTCCATACATTGATCCTGGAAGGCAAGGTATTATTTGTTGTAAAACTGCACGGTGTGAAAGAGAAGCTGCACGCAAATCCTGGATGCAAGAAGCTCCGATATCTTATTCTGGGCTAACATTATAAGTATCTTCAGATACAATTCCTAAATGAAATAATTCTACTACTGAACCAATTAACTCACAGCTAAACAATTTTTGGAAATAGAAGATAGCGTGCTCTAGTTTAGGACATTCCTTTAGTATGTGTACTGTCATTTTTGCAGGATAAAATAATTTCTATCATTTCAAAAACTGATGGGTGATAGCAGCAGTATATGAACTGGCTATTTTTTTTTTTCCTCCTTTTCTCCCGCACCATTCTATACATGCTTACAAATATTGTTTACCAGACACCAATGGGGAAAACACTCCATGATCCATTTTTAAAAAGAGGACAAGCACAAAAAATTATATCTGACTACTCCAAGCAGGGTCTAAAATGCTCCATTTGGGAGCAACTTTTGTTTCAATTCTAATTCAAAAAGGAAAGTTACTATTGATGGTACAGAGATGAAATAAAAAGATATTTCAAATATTTCTACTTTTAATCATTTCCTAGAGAAGGAAATATTACATGAAGAAAAGAATCTTGAGAATCTCTGAAAGATGCAGATGCATCTAATAGCATTTTTTTTTTTTACAGTAATAAATGCATGTATGGCTGCTAGTATGTTCACATAGAGAGATTTCATCCTGCATCAAATCATCTCTTGGCGTTAGCAATAGTTTTTTCAGGCAAGAATTTACTCTAAATGAGAATTCCCTTTTAGACTGTTCCAAAAATACGCTGACACTACTAAACATTTTGCACATTATCAAAAAATTATTATTCAGGTGAGAATCTGACTTGCAATCCATTTATTTTCTCATTTTTCTGGATGTGAAAGCATTAAAATGATTCTACTGTAACAAGATGACAGGTGAAAGAGAAGGAAAGAGAGTGTTCTTGGGGAGCTGCATCTAAAGCAAGTATTCAGAAGACTACTTTTGCACTAGCACTACAGTAAAAGTCTCAAAATTGTACATAGTGGCTAGTCAAAGACAGACATTAGCAATTATCCAGTAAGGGGAGGAATTATCTTTCTATGAAAAGCACAAAATATCACTGTCATCTGAATACAATGAAATAAACATAGATAAGATTGCTATATTTTCTAGAAAAGAGCACCAATATGATCATAGAAATATCAATACGAAACTATCAATATTCACTCTGTACTAATCTCCCTCTGGTGGCCCTCAACCATATTTCTGTTGGAGTAGGGAAATATAAATCAGAATTAAGAATCCAGTGCAAAGATAGAGGTTCAAAAAAATCCAAATATTTAAGAATATTTGGATTATGAGGATAATTCAATTGAAGAGTCTCACAGTGCACTAGAAATTACAATTTCATGCAATATAATGTATCTTAACTCTCATTTCTGCCTCTAAAGAGTTTCATCACAGTATGTAAGAATGCCTGAAGAGCATTCTTTCTTCTTATCAAGTCCCGAATATGAAATTTAGAAAGGCGCCCATGAGGAGACAAGACTGCTGAGAGAAAACTGTATTTCTTTTTTAGAGAAGACAACTCCTCCAACAGGTAAAGCAAACTAGAGAAAATTCTTAGCTGAATCTGCAGAATTATGGCAACAGCCAGGGCAGGAAAATTGGTCATTTGCAGGTGTAGTGAGGTACCTGAACACAGTTGGGCCCCTGACTCTACCCCTAAGTTCTCTGTCCTCAGGAAGCAAGATTAGTTCAGAAAATCTTAGTACTTTGATCTGAAATGGATTAAAAATGATCTTGTAGTGATCCAGTAGCCGCATCTGCTTGTATAGATGCAGAACCCTTCAGGTGACCGTAACAGTGATTGTCTGTAGGCTCACAGCAGATACAGCAGTTTCTATTCTTGGGTCAACATATATCCCAAATGAAAATATTCCATATTTTCTTGACTGATCAACTTCTCTCCAATCTCCTGCTTGGAAAGTTTTTCTTGATCATTGACACTAATTTACTAAACAGCCTCCAAAGACACTGTTCCAAATGCATTAAAGAATATACAATGCCAGGAAATAGTAGCCCCTATATTTTATGCAATGCAGCAGGGAGTAGAATAGAATGTAGTTTTATATCTCTGCTAGCATACTTTCAATATCTTGTAGGGCTTTATATGCAGCTCTCATAATCCTGAAAGCATATATATCCTGTAAAATATATGAAAAAGGATATATTTGAAAAATGACTCCAGGGCATTTCAGAAAACATCACCATATTACACAAAGAGTATTTTAGAGTAAAAGTGACATGTTGGAGCAAGCTAGAGTTGCTGCTGTAATCTAGTATCTATTATGTACACCAAGTTAGTTATCTAATTTCCTTTTCAATGCTTCTTTTGAAATGTTTTAAGGTCTTAATATCTTGTGCAATGATGCTGCACTGTTTGCCTGCTTTTTCCATTAAGATACCTCCCGATTAACGTTTGTCTCTCTTTAGAGTAAGGCCTATACTTCCTAAATACTTCATATATTTGGTCAAAATTCAAGTACATTCCTTCCTCCCTATGTTATTCTTTCCCAAGAACTAGGATTGCACTGTATCCCAGGCTCCTCAGCCAGTTTTCTAACTACAGGGTAGATGTATTCCATTAAAATTACTCTCAAAACTTTTAAATGTCTATCTCATTGTCTTTTTTTAAAAAAAATAAAAAATAAAATCTACTGATTGATGCTTTATAAATGGGGCATAAAACTTGTCTCCAAGAAATTCAAGATGATCTTTCAAATTAGGCCTTACAAACACATTAATTTAAATTAATTAATTTAATTCA
Source organism: Tinamus guttatus (assembly GCF_000705375.1). The sequence goes on along the minus strand of NW_010583063.1, from coordinate 124,658 downwards.
CAAAAGCTCTGTTGTTATCAATGTATATCTGCATTCCAGAATGACATATGACTTTGTTCTATGTTTGCTTTGCCAATTCCTTTAGATTCCAATCCTGCAAAGATAACCTATAAACTTCTGCAAAGGCACACATACGAATAGCCATACTGAAACCATATCAGCGTTTAAGAAAATCTGCAGCATCTCCAGTAACTGAACGTGAGAAGCATACAAAGCAATCCTAGGAAATTACTGTGCTTAGACAGACAGTATAATTTACTTCTTTGCAAGCAGTTTTATTTTATTATTTTGTTAAAGAAGCCTAAGATGAAATTAAATGTAGAGGGATTCAAAAACAAATACTATGTCACCATGAAGTGTCCCAACTCAACTTCCCAACAGCAGTACTTCAGACATATCATACTAAATTCTTCAGAGGAATCAAGCCACTTTGTGAACTAAGAACATTTTTCAAGTATTTTTCATTTCTGTCCAGCAAAACTTTTATGGTATTTTCCTCCAAATTCGAAATCATTCCTTCAACTTTAAGTTTCATTAAAGGGTGATTTCCATTAATATAAAGAGACTATTTCCTAAATATACAGATGTTGCATATAACTTCTCTTGCCTTCATTTTCTCAATTCTCGATGTTTCTTGTTTGAAAATGCAGCACTTTCAGACAATTTAATCAAAGAAATACTTGACCTAAGACTAACTGAGAGATCAAAAACTTAGGATCGCTTTTTTAATCTGAGACTGTTTTGTCCTTTTGCTATACATATTTTATTGAAAGCAGTGGCATTCTTAGAAATCTTTTTACTGAAAATAGAAATATATTTATAATTCTTTAAAACATCTTTTCCATGATCTTTATAGAGAACCTATCATTTTCCCCACTGGTGTCAAGAGAATATTAGCTGAGGCTAGTGAAAATAAACCAAACATCTCCCTGAGTAGGGTTAGCAACTTAAAACCAAAACCAACCAACAAAAAGGCCATAAAACCCAAAGTTAAAGGACAAATTTTCTTAAGTATGTGAAATGTAGGACAGTCATCCCTCTGCTGACCAAGACCTTGAGATGGCCATCAAAGGCCTTAAGTATACCCTCTGCAAAGTATCTCATGCTTGTAACCAGCTCAGAAAGAAAGCAAAGAGAGAAAACAGAGGACAAACCACCACCGCAAACAGAGGCATTAAGTTATACTGGTAGGCCAATCTAATGTTCACACCTACAAAAACTTTCCCAAAGCTCCCAATCTTAAAATGCTCCATTCATCTCGGTGCTAGATGAGATTTTCAAATGCCCTAAGAAAAAAATAATTAATACTTATAGCTATTTTACTGGGACATCAGCTTTCTATTTAACACCATAATATTGTCAGAAAAATCAAAAATAACTATCAAAGGCATGAGGATCAATAGAAGGGTCTTTAAAATCCTTCTTTCTTCCCCTCTTGGTTTTTGCTGATGTGCTTTTTTTTTTTTTTTTTTTTTTTTTTTTTAATTTGGTTTTTTTTTCTTTTTTTTTTTTTTTTTTTAAATTGGTTGATTTTTCTCTTGCATGTTTTACTTTTAACATTATAAACTCTAACATGGTGGGGAATGTAGTGGCACTGGGAAGAACTAAGCAGTCATTAATGATTGAAAATGCCTAAAAAAGAACTTGGTAAGATTGTAAAGAAGTAGTAGTTGATCATTAATGTCTAAGTGATGACAGTGCTGGTACTCAGTGGCTTTGTGAAAAAGACATTAAAATTAAATGTTAAAACTAAATACTCACTAACACCAGAAATTTAACAAAAAAAAAAAATTCAAGATAACAATGAATAAGGAATATCCATGCCTGTGCACGCCATCATATTAGGTGAGTAAAACTTTTAAAACAGATATACCCTTGGGTTCAAATTCTGAAATGATTCTGAGTAGACCTTGTCATAAGAAGAGAAGGTCTATCCTAGATTCAAACACCAATCTAAGAACTTTTGTTCCGCCACCACATTTTGTTATTGGCCTGTGTTATGATCTCGACCCTGTGGTTACTGTCTGTGCACGCCATCATATTAGGTGAGTAAAACTTTTAAAACAGATATACCCTTGGGTTCAAATTCTGAAATGATTCTGAGTAGACCTTGTCATAAGAAGAGAAGGTCTATCCTAGATTCAAACACCAATCTAAGAACTTTTGTTCCGCCACCACATTTTGTTATTGGCCTGTGTTATGATCTCGACCCTGTGGTTACTGTCTGTAGTCACTGTCTGGTCCCAAGCCCTGTTGCAATTTAAGTTTTCCATTTCCAAAGGACTATGAGTAAGGAGATGCACGAAACTGCCATCCTTTCTGATCTCTCTCAAGGGAATATCACATCTTTGCAGGTAATTGAATACAGGAATGCATCCGACTAACCTAAGATGGAAGACAAAAAAAAGCCCTTTCATCTGCTTCTCTATGTTCTATTTTTTTTTTATTTTATTTTTGGTTTGTTTTTTCCCTTTTTATTTAAAGTGTTAACTAGTATTTGTTTATAATTATCTATGAATGTGCTTTCCAGTAACTTTCAAGTGAAGCCAGAATTTTTTTTTGACAGATACAATGCCTTTACAATGAGTCATTACAGCTATGTTGCCACAGTTTTGAGAATTTCTATTTATGCTGAAGAAAGATCCAAGAACATCTGGATGTTTTGTTATTATTATCTGGTTTATGCATCCTAAGAAAGTTTTGCAGTGGAAGAAAGGATTTCTTCTGGGAATTCCAGCAGGATTCCCATGTCCTTCTAGATTTTCTACAACAAATCACAGAAAGTTGTGAGCAGAGAGACCTTCCACTCCCTCTCCCCCATTTTCTCATACATACATGAAACAAAATATTAAATACTTCACTTAGGCTTCAAGATAGCTGCTGATGTTGTATCTAATATACTGTGCATTTTTCTAACTATGTTGTTTCAGTGTATTTTTTCAAAAGCTGTAAGATAAAACACATGCACATCTGTATTTATTCCAGTCAATAGCACTTCCCAGTGACTTTACAATGTCACACAACAGGAAAAATTCAAATTATATGGTATCGCCACAGACTACGAGTAAGGAGGCCTGTGGCCAGGGGGATCCCGCAGGGATTAGTACTGGGTCCAGTGCTGTTCAACTTGTTCATCAATGACTTGGATGAGTGCAGAGAGCACACCTCACCAAGCCTGCAGATGCTACCAAAGCTGGTGGAGCGGCCAACACTCTACAGGGCTGTGCTGCCATTCACAGGGACCTGGATAGACTGGGGAGTTGGGCAGAGAGGAACCTCATGAGGTTCAGCAAGAACAAGTGCAGGGTCCTGCACTTGGGGAGGAATAAGTCCAGGCATCAGTACAGATTAGGGGCTGATCTGCAGGAAAGCAGCTCTGTGGAGAGGGATTTGGGGAGTTCTGCTTGACAAGTCAGCCATGAGTCAAGGAGCAATGTGCTCTTGTGGCAAGAAGGCCAGTGGGATCCTGGCCTGCATTAGGAGGAGTGTTGCCAGCAGATCGAGGGAGTTGATCCTACCCCTCTACTCAGCTCAAGCATTTATCTTATGATGGCATGAGGAAAAACTAAGTGAGCTGGGCCTGTTTAGTCTGGAGAAGAGAAGATTGAGAGGGAATCTGATCAATATGTATAAGTAACTTAGGGGAGAATGTAGGGAGGATGGGGCCAAACTCTTCTTGGTGGCAGCCAGTGACAGGACAAGGGGAAATGTGTACAAGTTGAAACACTGGAAGTTCCATCTCCATGTGAGAAAGAACTTCTTTACTGTGGGGGGTGACAGAGTCCTGGAACAGGCTGCCCAAAGAGGTTGTGGAGTCTCCTTCTCTGGAGACCTTCCAAACCTGCCTTGATGCCACCCTGTGCCATGTGCTTCAGGTGTCCCTGCTGAAGCAAGGGGGTTCGACTAGATGATCTCTAGAGGTCCCTTCCAACCTCAAGCATTCTGCGATTCCGTGAACTGCAGTGTAAGCGGTTAATCACTAGGTAATTACTGAATCTGGAGCCACGCTACCATCTGCATTTGCTGTTCAAAACTCCAGCAAAGTAGTCTCAGGTCAGAACTAGGTAGCAAGCAGACTATTAGTTACCATACCTAGGGCTGAATGTATGTTATTACAAACAGTGAAGGCACCACAAGATTTTTCAGGCCTGATCTAAAAGGAAGACTGTCCAGCTGTAAGCCTGCATCCTGCAGTGCTCGAGAACGTGCTGTGCCATGCTGACTAGCGCCAATGCTGAAGGTCAGTAGTCTTGCTTAAACTCTGCTGTCTCCCTTTTTCCTTCCACATCCCAAGAACTAAATGACAAAATCAAAGTTATCTAAGAAGATCTTAGATGTTGCTGGAGAAAGGCTGAAAAACATACATTAATCTTTTTTTCCTAATTATCCACAAGGCTCTCATTAACTTCTAGTAATGCTTGAATTTTGGAGGGTAGATGATCTGTGTCAGTTTCCTGTTACTCTGAGGCTCACAGCACTGCCCTTTTCCCAATTAAAGCCAATACACATTTTTTTACTCTACTACATCTGTGCTGTCCACACTGGACAACCTATAAACATGTACGTGGATGCGCATACAAATGCCTAAATGGGATCAGAGATAGCTGCCATCCCCAGTCTAAAAGTTCAACCTTTCATGTCTTGGCTTTGTCTAAGAGACAGGTGAGACTAATTCATTGAAGCCTGTTTAGGGTTGCAAGTACAAAACAACATGAATTAGGATTATTATGGAATAAAGCACAATAGTGGAGGTGCTAACAATGGAGGTAAGGACAAGTTTATACAATCGTGACATTAAACTATTTATATGTCACTGTGAGATTAAAAAAAAAAACAACCCTTTCAGCACTCAGAGAGCAACTTTTAAAAGCTCTTTCAATAATCCAATGAAAAGAATTCTAACACAGTAATGTGAACATTTACAGAATTTATTTGCTTTAGTGTAAATTCCTCTGTTCTTTTTTTGTTCTCGTGTTTCTATGCTGTTCCTTCTTCATATTCCTCCAACAATCTCTTTTAAAATGACAAACCTTGATTTTTTGAAATCTAACAAATATATTTTGTTAATAGAAATATTTAAAATGAATATCTCCACATAATTAACCTCCACCAATACTTAAACATTTTAAACAAAAAAAGTAGCCAGACCATTAAGGAAGGCAAAAATCTCTCTTAGAATATATTCCTAGTAATATATTTAGTAATAGATTTTTAAAAAAATAGAATGTAATGTTATGTTCTCTATTAATCAAATCATAAAAGCAACATTTAACAAATGTGGAATCTGCAAAATCAATCATTCTGGACTTAGACAACACCAAAATTAAGACTGCCCTAGCAACATTCATTTGGCAATCATCTGCACTACTCCTGGAGCCAGGGACTGAACTCAGCCATCCAAGATTCAGCCTGATGCTTTAGTCTCGTTCACAATCCATCATCTGTTGATGCACAACCTTTTGCTGCTTGGCCTAAAAGAGCACGTCATGGCCAACTATCTGGTTGCAACCACAGAGATAAATACAACACACTTTGTGATTTATATGCCCATTTACTGAAGGTTTGGAAACTGGATTCCTGAAAGCTGTTCCTGGCAAAGAAAGTGACTGTTACAGACAGCTCGCCTCAGAGGACAAGTTTAGCATCTTTATTTTGCAGGGCTACAAGGATGTGGCTAGAATTTTGGTCTGAAGAGCAGTTTTTATTCCTAGGTACAGCTAACTGAAGCCTGTGGCTGGCATTCCTACAAGAATTAGGGAATTTTTTTAAAAAGAAAACTAGAAGAGAGTTAAGATCAAATGATGACCTTGCTCACTCTAACTTATGAGCATATACGAATTATTATATTTTTGATGAACTAGCTAAACAACTGAAAATTATTTACTTCATTTATAAGCAGTCCATTCTAGTGCTTTACTAATCCAGAAAGAAATTCTTAAATTAAATAATCCAAATTATAATGGCTTTTTTTTTCTTCCCTGAATTCTAAAATAAATATTATTGGGTTGGCTTCTGAATATGATATCAGATGACTTCCTCAGCTTTCAGGTCTGTGACATCAACACAGTTTTTAGGATCTAAGCGAAAAAGTTGCGATTCAAACACACTGCCCATACCCAGGTGCCAAACCAGAGCTACTTTTCTAAGAGGGGACAGCAGCTGCCTCTTATCAGGAGTTCCCTGCCTCATCAGGCAAATAAGTAGCCCGTGTCCCACCAGCCAGCACCCAAAGGCTGCTTTTCACCACCAAGCAGCAATAGGCTCAGCTCTCTGAGCTAGTGGATGTGATTGCACAGTTTTGGCACCCCTATAGCTTCCACTCCTCTAATCTTCAGGGACAGAATTCTCAAATAGGATTTTCCACTGTAATTTATCTTTTTCAGACTATGGGAGCTTGTATGGAGCAACTTACTGACACAAAGCTTCACTGATGGTATACCCTATATTGAGCATGTGCAAACAGTACTTTTCAGATACTGGTAATTTGGCCAAAAAAGCTTTTCTTTGGAACAGGACCATATATCTACTAAATGTCAGGCTTATGTTTCATATCACTCAAATACTGGAAACCTTCAAGGAGATGGTTAGAAATATGTAGCAAACAAAACAACATGCCTTTGAAAACTCTTATGCACTTTGACAAATTTTCCCACAAGCTCCCTTTGGAAGTAGCTTAATCTAAAAAACAACAACAAAATCCCCTGCAGCTATAGAGAGTTTCAGCACAAATGATTAACTTTTTAGTAAAGGTAACAACACGTGTTACATAATTTTTGACAGATGGTTTGAACATGTGGTCCCCGCAAAAAGAAGGGGAGAAAACAGGGGAGAACAGAGGGTTGCTGTGGAGGTCCCATGGTGCACAGGCCCTCCACAATGCATAGGCTGGAGCATGCTTGCAAACAGCCTCTGATATAAGGAATATACCACAGATAGTTTATCTTCTGTTAAGTAGAGTGATCAAATTTAAAAAGACTCTGAAGTCCATCAGAAAAGGGACCAGGACCCTTTCATTATTTGATGAATCATTTTAATGAATATGCTGATCCGTTTCACTAGGCAAGGTAAGAGCTGGACTGCCTCAAATATACACACACACACACATCTATCACTAGCACTTTCATTTAAAAACGTTAGGATCCTGAACACATTCCTCACTTCTCCTTATTCATCTTCAGCTAAAAAATCTCTAATGTATGGCCTTTTGCATCTCTGATGAACCTAATAAGTATGTTAACATAAAAAATGAACAAATTTTTATTAGTAACAATCATCTAGACTAGTAACAATAACTTAATCCAAAGTTACATAACAGTGCCAGACAGTAACTATTCTTATAAAGCGGTGTCTTTCTAACTACTTGCCAGTGATATTTAATGTGATGTCCAAATTTTTTGCCTATGGGAAAACCATTTTCCATTTTAGCTGCTAGCAACAAGTACAAGCGAATATGTTGTAAATAACTAGCAACTTTGAACTTTTGGGTCCCATTATGCACACAAGTTATCTACTCTAAAAAAGCATCATATAAACATGCCAAATTATTCAACCCTATGAAAAATGCTTTTCATCTGAATTGTAAGCTAAAACTTTTTCTGACTTTAGAGAAACTGGAACTTGGAAAGATAAAAACTTAAAGCTTGATTTTTCTTTGCCCAGAGCATATGTTATATAAACACCAATCCCCAAAAGGTGCCAAGAATTGTCCTTCTGTTTTTCTAAATGATCATGTGTGCAGTCTAGCTGAAAAGACTCATCGATTATGTCTACATAAACAACAAAAGCCCTTAGAAAAAATATCTAGATCAAAAGCCTGTCAAACACTGAACAGGAAAGAGAAATCCTGCTTTAAACATGGCCTCTTTCAAGTCTGAATTCAATCCCACGAAGTAAAAACAAAGGATTTCATAATGAAAGGTATTTAAAATTACTTTATTTTTGGAACTTTACCAGGGATTCTTTTTTCCTATGTGCTAACCTTTGTGTTTCTTATATTGCAATGAATTCTGAAAAATAGTCCTTGAAGCTTTAAGTAAATATAGAAATTGTTTATTCACAATTGTTGGTCACAATTCTCAATTCCAATAATTTCTATTAAAATATGACAATAACAACTTACATTATGGGTTTCTTTTTTGTCAGTGACCTGACAATATCCACTGCTAAGATGGGAACATAGTCTAGCACTTTGGGTGAGATGAATCTGTTTATCTTTTTTTCATACTTTCCCAAAATACAGACATAGAAGCAAGGGAGGAAATCACACATCCTTGCAAAAATAGAACAGATTACTATTGCTTATCCTCTGTAAATACCCTCTGGAATTCATAGTTAAAACCTGTAAGCAGGCTAAAATACAGAGTCAGAAAGTTTGAAGACTGTTAAAATTTTCTAAAAGAAACCTAACATATATATGAAAAATGTAAAAGATAATAAAATCCCCCTATTTGATTTGCTACTGTTATTAATTGTTAATGTGCAATGATTTGTAGTACACCGTTATACTGTTATTAATTGTTAATGTGCAATGGCATGATTTGTAGTACACCGTTAGCAACTTGCATGAGACTTACAAGTGATTTGCTTGTCTTTTGTTCATATATATCAATAATAATACAAATGTAAAATACTAGCTACATACTTCACCATGCCACTAATTCATCTGCCTCATACAGTGCAGGAAACAGCATCCTGCTTGCTGAACTTTGGGAACTGTCTTTTGTCTTGGGAAACATCAATTAGCATTTTATCATTCCAAGCAGTGGTTTTGCAATAGTCACACATACAAATTGCTAATTGAATTTATTGACTGATATCAGTCCATAGTGTGGATCAGTTTATATTAGAACATGCATATTCTATTTTTAAACTGTTCAGTTAGATGCTCATCTTGAATACCAAGAAAAAACAAACCAAGAAAAGATAAATGTACCTGACCTCTCAAACAACAGGCAGTCAGTCAACAATAATTTCTGTAAACAAAGGTCTAGACTAAAGAATTAATCAGAATCATGTTGAATAAGCAGAGAAAACTGACTTTTCACATAACTTACCTGACAGGAGACAACAAATCTATCTTCCATTATAAAATGCAGTATCAAAGTAGAAAGAGTGGCAATGTGGCCAAGAAAGTTAAAAGTAAATAGTATACTCAGCAGGCCATTGTCACCCTCATATTTTGAACTCCAAATTCTACTAGAAGAAAATCAATTGGTTGATAGAGTATATACTCAGAGCAGTATTTAAAAGATGCTCCAATATACCTCTTATTCTGCTAGTCAGCCATTAAAGTTATGCACTCAAAAAAAGTAAAAGAAAAAAAAATAAAGAAAAAGAGTCTCTCTCAAGCATAATCTCTTCACTGTTAATGTGCTTTTCTTCTAGCACTCAAGATGCCAGTTAATCATGGACACTCCTAATACATTTTCTCTTGTAGTATTTTCCACTAATCACATCCAAGTATTTCATATGGATTTGCCTTATATCTGGAAAACCTGCAACTAGTTTTGTTACACATACACCATGTTTCTGGAACATACAAAAGAATTATCACTTTGGAAAGAAGTTAATGAAACAGATCCAGCTTCAATAATTTTTCAAGGAACAAAGGTTGTAAAATTGTTTTCTACTGGAATGTTGAACTTATCAGAAGATCACACACTCAAGCCAATAGCATTTGTCTTTGCTGTCACACAGAAGAGAATGAGTCACCTACAGTCCAATGGAGTCATCCTGCAAATCTTTTAGAACTGTGTGGCATCTGATTAAACTAATCCACATCTTTCTATGACACCAAAATAAACAATCCCTTTCTTACAAAGTATAAACATTGTTCCTATAGCTTTCCTTTGAAATGTCATGAAGAGGTTAAATGACAATTCATTACTTACCTTGACTAATGAATTGCTCCATGCTGTCTTTGAAAGGCTGGAGGTGCTCTTCTAGTGATAGCTGATAAACTTTTGCTGCTTCTGTCTCACATGCTGAAATTGAAGTAATAGATTAGTTTAGAATGACACATTATAGTATAGCTATGCATCCTGTATTTGAATGAGTGCTTCTTCAATGACATAGCTAGAATATAGGCTTCAAATGTAAAATTTCAAGGATAAACACTATAATAATATATTCAGAAGCGATTATGTCCAAAGTCAAATGTTTTTGACTACAATATAAAGAGAAGATGGCAATAGTAAATTTTAGGTTAAATGACCATTACTGGAAGTAAACAAAAAAATGACTGTTTTGAAGGAGAAAGACCATTTTAAGAGTATGAAAGTTTTGTGAAGAAAATTATAAACTCAGATCACTGGCCACGGTGATGCACCTGGACTCAGGTGAGGCTACCTGAGTCCAGAAAAAAAGAAATTCAGGTGCAAAATATGCACCAAAGAGCAGGAAGGATCTTAGTTTTGTCAGTAAAACATTTATGAGATGTGCTGAAGCATGTTGCATCATTTAAGGGTAATTGTGCAACATGTTTAAAGTACAATAATATAGTAGTTAGCATAGCCTGAACTCCATGACAGACCTTGGACAGACTGGTTCTTACTGTTCTGGCATCTAGGGCAAAGAAGCTGGAGCCTGAAGTAGTCTTGACACAGACTACTCAAAGACAAGTTGATACGATCACGTCCCCACCAACTACCCAAACTTACTCAGTTTGGGGCAACAGAAGACATGACACTACTCTGGGAGACTGCTAAGCTCTTTACAGTGCAGATCTCTCCAGACTGTCATAAATTCCCATCACCTTTCAATACAAATGAATCCTGCTCGACTCTGCCTCAAAAATTCCAATAAAATCGTACACATACAAAAAAGCATTATCCTCATTTACTATCAAGGATTTGTTTCAGGTGAATAATTTTTTTTCTCTATGTTTACATGCAGAAGAATAGTTAGGCATACAAAAATAATGTAGATATTTAACTAGAAGAATGTATTATAATTATCTCCTTTAAATATAAAGGTAAGAGATGTCTACAATGGCATCAACCCAAATATCTACAAATGAGAATTGCAGTCTGTTTTTGATCAGCTCCTGATATCTTAGCTAATTCAAAGGAAGTATAGATCTTACAAGCATATATGCCCAACCAAAGATCTTGGCCTGCCCCCGTGTCAAAAGCTTGCAACTGCCCCTTTTCAGAGTCTGTAAAGAAACGCAGATATGCCAACTTTTATATTCACTTTCCCATGGAAAAGGGGAACACTGGTAATAGTTGTACTTAAATGACTAATCTTTCCTTCTTCACCCGTTCACATATTGGAAATTCTCCCATGGTTTACGTGTGCATGTGGGTGAAGAGGAAATGGTTATCATGGTTAATGATATCTTTGTTCCTTCTGATCTTCTTTTCCCCCCCACCCAAAGAAAGACTAAAATTGCTGGTGCTCAGAAGAGTTCAGATCCATTCCAAGTACTGATAAGATTCTTTGTTAAAACACTTATATAGAGGATGAAAATAAACTCACACATCCATTTTCAGGATATTCTACAAATTATACAGAACTAAGAAGTACTGAGCAGCAGCAGGAGTGAATGGGATGGTCATGGTATATTTTGTTCCTACGCAGCTACCAATCTACCAAGAAATGGAGCCTAAAAAAAAATAACTTCAATAAGCAATTTATGAGAATTACATTTAAGGCTCATGTCTGCCCTTTTATATATCCCTTATATATATATATGTATATACACACACAAATAAATATCAGTACCTTCACTGACATACAGGGTAAAGAACTACAAATGATTATTTTCCTTATAATATGCATCTGTGCAAAATGTTAGATTTCCCAGGGGGCTGGGAGTAGCCTTGTGTTTACAGTGAGTATCAGAATAGCTAATGTTCACCTACTGTATCAGGAACTTACAGAGGGAGCATATGGTTCAATTCAATTGATCTGAACGAAACTTCAGGCAAATGGTCTTACTTCAACAAAACTTAACTCATCCTGTTCCTGGGTTGCACATGACCCATAATTCATTTAAAAACCAAAAGAAAGCACAGAATATTCCTTTTTGCTTTCTGCATAGAAAGTGAGGTATCATATGTAACATCCAACTTTTAAAAGTTGTTGTTACCACACTGCTATTAGTACTATAATCTGCCAGTTTTGATAAAGCTTATGCTTAATACAGACTAGTTCTTGGATGCTTTCTTCATTAAAGAATTAACAGGCTTATAATCAATTCCTAATTTCCCAGTTCTGCAGAGCAATGAGCTAATCATGGACTCCTTGTCCAACTTGGTAGATATGACACTTATTGGTGATTTTTTTTTAATTATTATTTTTCACTGTGTCTGAATTCCCTCCATTTGGATGAGATATTGTTATTCCTCCCTGTAACTGGAGAAAGCCAAGTGCTTTTCATATGGAAGGAACACAAAGGAACACTAGATAGTTACTAGTATTTCTATCCAAGTGAAGGAAAAAGAAAAACAAAACAAAACAAAAAAAGGAATAAGCATCTATTTCAAATGTATACTTAATAGCTTAATAGCTTGAGTGATGTAGAGGTAAAACACGCTATTAAAGTATATGAGAATGCCAAACTAATTGTCTATACTTGATTATTTTTTTCCTCAGTTCCATAATCCAATTCATTTATCTACATATAACAGCCCAGCTAAACATCCCAGATATCAAAGGACTAGGTTTGGCAAAGGGGGCCTGATATGAGGAACTTTCAAAAGTTTTGTCTGAAACAAAAACTCAATGTCTTTTCTGATTTCCATCAAGTTACAGACTCAAAACATCCTCTGCTATCACATCTCTGTTCTCAGGATCTGTTATTCTCGCACACTGGGAAATGCACAAGAAAAACTTAGGCAAAGTAACCCACGTAAGGCAGCTCAACTTATTTTAAGCTGGTTTTAAATTCTCATATAATAAAAGAATTGAAAGGTGTTCAAGAATCCACAGGTGAGAGCCATAAAGACACTAACAAAACCCACTGTTTAAAATCTTATTGCACAGCCTGACATTGCCAAAACAGAAATCAAGAAGAGAAGTAACTTCTGCACAAGGCTTTGCAGGGTGAATATCTCAAGTCCCTGTAGCCCCACTACCCAATCCACATGCACTGACCTTATATTTTTCAAAGACATCAAGTCCTAAGCAAGGGGTGGGAGGGACACGTTCTTCTCCCTCTATATCAAAGGCACCAACCCTCTCTATTGTTAACAATATATGGGCACTACCACAACAGTAGAAATGATCAGCAGTCACACACAATCACAGAATGGCTGAGGTTGGAAGATCTGGAGATCATCTTGTCCAAACCCCCTGCTCAAACAGGAACACGTAGAGCACATGGCACAGGGTGGCACACAGGCGGCTTTTGAAGATCTCCAAAGAAGACTCTACAGCCTCCCTGGGCAGCCTGTTCCAAAACAGACACTTTAAGATACATATATTCTCCAAAAAAATAGTCTAGTCTCTAACACCATGTGCTCCAGAGGACTGTACGTGATGCTCCTGAGAAGCAATACCAAGGCATCCTTGTGAGAGAAGCTCCCAATCTTGAACAATCCAAACTTGTAGCTTTTTGACTATACATACACAAACCTTTCTGATGCTCCTTATATGCAAATCAATATAAAAATCTTTATTATTCAAAACCAGTCTAAAAGTTTTAAAAGAAAAGATCCCATTCCAGATGTATCTAATGCCTCAAAAATAGTTTCACATCATTTCATGTGAACAGATGATCAGCTGCGCCTTAGGCTTAAAATCATTGTCTCTGTTCAGAATAATAATGGGCAATATGATTTTTGTTTCAACACCCCAAAAACATACAAGCGCCATGTCACACCCAAAAGCAACAATAAGAAAGCAAACAGAACTCTGAGCTATCCTGGGAGGGATAATTAACTGAAGACCATTCGGGTGTTCTGGTTAACCACATATAAAACCACATACTTATCTATAAAAGTCCTATAGAATTTGGGAGGACTTTCAAGACTGTTTTAAGATACTTAGGGGCATGTGTTACATTGACAACTAAAGGACTATGTATTTAGAGATTTTAAAAGAAGTTTTGAAATTATGTCCCTAATTTTCAGGAGTTCTGAGCATTTAGACTCCTAGAGGGGATGTTCAACTTGCCTGCAAAACAGGCCACTGTTTTCACAACTTCCTCAGTGCTTTCAGTATTCCCTACAGCTACAACCTGTGACTTGAAAAGAAACTTAGGCTTTACCAACAGGGAACAAAACTGGCCTCATCAAAAGGCAAACTCTGATGAACTCAGCCACAAGTACAGAAAGAGCTCTTAATTTTCTTTTATTTATTTTTTTGGAATTGTAAAGACTTGTACTAAGAATTGCTGAGTCTTCAAGGGCGTCCATAGACAGCTCCTTGTTTGGAGTTTTAAGGACAGTAAAATATGACTCACAGATTGACTGAAAGCCTGGCTTTAGTTTACATCTGGTTTAGGTTTAGGAGCCTGCATACAGCATAGCTGCAGCAATTAACCCTTTCGATGACAGCTGAAAAAACAGCTGAAACTTGTAGATGTACAGCTGATGAGTAGCCAAAGACTTAATTTGGTTAGGACAAGAACTGTTCCTATGAAGGTGACTCTGGAGGTAACTATAGAATTGACTAAATCCCAAATTTGTTTCTGTATCATTTTGTTACTGTTTACCTTGAGAAATTTGGCATTTTATCATTAAAAAAAAAATGAAAGCATCAACAGAATACAGATCTCCACATCATACCGCAGATAATATTTTCACATAAAATATTTAACTCTTATTTGTGAAAATCTTCATTCTGATATACATCAAAATTACTGACAGACACTTCAAAGTATCTTAAGATAGTAAGTTACTAAAGAGGATGTGAATCCAAATTCTCAAACTATATTATGATTATTTTCACCATTTTAGTTCTCTCTCTTCTCTCTCCTGGATTGAGATCCAGCTCCCTGCCCTTTTCTCTTCAAACACATCAGAATATAAATTCAGTCAGACATTCATAGAAATACAAGGTTTGTGGAAAACCTCTTCAGATAGACATCATTTCATCTACCATCCATGGTGAGGAGGCAAGGAGAAGGGAGAAATCTCACCCCCAAAGTACAGCTTCCAGGGTTGGTGCCTCTTCCTAGCTTTTAGTGGTAGTATTTACTGAGGCAAGAGGATTTTTCTTTTCTCTTTTGGTCAGAATTTAAACAGTTAATAGTTACCCAGGTGAACAAGAAAAGGACCATCCTGCTATTCCTTCTCTATCCACTATACCTAGTCCCACATGGATGTGAGTCCAAATTCAATTTTCAAAAGGTTTTACTGCACAATACCATGCTTCCAATGCTCGGATTTAAACAGCTTGTATTTAACCTGAGAATGCATACCAGCCCTACAACTAGCATATCCGAGCTGAAGAGATTATTTTAGGTGATAGCAAGAAGCACAGAAAGATTCAGGGAAATAAAGGTCTTTTTCCAAGTCATCGAGAGTTGTTTTCTTTCTTTAAACATATTTTTTAAAATACAAAGTGTTCTCCACATGCCTAACATTTTATGAGCATTTGCAATCAGGGCTATTCCAAACCAGAGATCTCTGCGCCATGCAACACGGCCTGTTATCAAGACAGATTTTTCAATGTGTCTTAAGTATTCACAGCTGAAAAAAACATTACACAAATATTTTTTAAGTTATCATAATTATTTCTTGTAATTAGTTGGCAACAAAAGACAATAAAGTATGGCAACATTACGATATACAGACAAGTACTGACATTCTTCATTCTTGATCAGCCTGTACTATATGGCAAAATTCATCTCATACCATTTTCTGTCTACCGTTGTTTCTGATTCATTTTACCTGAGTTTCAGTGAAAGATTTGCAACAAAAGACAACTGGTGAATTAGTCTTTCATCTGATTTGCAAGATTAAGCATACTATTGTAAAGCTAAAATGTTAATGTGTAGGCAAAGAATAGTTCTAAACAGTTGAAATTGCTCTGCTTCATAAATACCATAACTCTCACTGCCATTTTAGTGTCTTACTTCTTTACTAAATCCCTGTACTGAAGAATGTAATGGGCTACAAATCCAGTATTTTCCTAAACCACCACTGTACCTCTAGTAAGAGTTAGAGTATTAAGGGGATTAACACATTAATTGATTCCAAACATGTTTTCATATTACTGTGTAAAGAGTCCATCAGACACTGTTGCACAGGCTTGACAGTTATTTTTAATATTTGTGCAAATCTCTGACCAATGCAGGTGCTTTATAGACCATTGAAAATCCTACCTATTTTAATTACAAAATAATAGAAATGAAGACATCTTTTTAAGTCTGGAATCATCATATACCAATAATAATAAATACACAACATGGGACCTAATCACTATGAGCCATGCATCACTTGTGACCCTGAATGTCCAGTTTTCTTTACATGGTGAGTTGATTTAAGTCATGTGGCAAGTGCTAAAGTTTCTACTGCGGAATGACATAAGGACAGAAGTCATCACTTGGCATGATTGCATCAAGGAAGGTTGCTGACAGCGAGGAGAGATCAAAAGCAGATCAAGTTGCTTAACAAACTATATGTCACTGAAGTCGAAAAGGCTAAACTGAGAATCCTGGAGAGCTGTGAAATCTGGGGGCAACAGACGGAGCCAAACTCACTTGGTTCGGTAATCAAAAGCTTTATCTGTTCTTTGGTCTTCTACTTCTTTAAACGACTTTTATATAAACTTTATCCACAGAGTGTTAAAAAAGCAAAAGCAAAATTGAGAAATCTGAAAATTTTGTATGCAATTTGCAAGTTTGGTTAGTGTATCTTCCATTATAATATTAGGTGAGGTGGGTTTTCTTCTTCAATTAAAATAAATAAATAAATAATATATCTGCCTGATTAGTCTCTGAAAGCCTTTTGGACCTAAGCTTTTAATCTGACATCTTAAGAGACTTTATTTTCTATAATTTACAAATGAAAGGTATGCAGTTCCTAAAACTTAAAAATGGACAAAAGCCTCTACACTCACAAAGGAAAATAGCAAAGAAGTTTTAATTTGAAGCACTTTTTTAAGCAAATCAACACAACTACTCCTCTAACACAAATATGAGTCCAAGCTTAGAGCTGTAAAACACCATCACAATTATTTTACAGAACCTTAAAGGTGATTTACATCTGCAAGTCTGCATGTGCTACTGACTTATTTAAATGGAAAATACAGTGTTGCTACTGTTATGCTTACAAAGCAGCTTTTTATAATAATCTTCCTGCCTTTTTTTTTTGTTGTTGTTGATTTTAAGCTTTCTCGTAAATTTATGAAAGCATTCTTTTGGATTGATGTCTATCTTTGAGAAAAGCGATTATGAAAAAGTACTTAAACAGAAATAAAGTATCTTCAGAAGCTTTTGCTCTTGGGTGAACACACAACTTCTTTCTCTCATTTTACTAAATATGATCCCATTCTGCATGGCTTCCAGTACATTTGAAGCCAACCAGGGCAAAATCTTATACTAGTGACTCCAGTTGTAACAAAGTTAAGTGTTATTTTAAGTTTTTCACTAACAATTCAAAGTGAGAACCAACCAACTAAACCAAGAGAGTGAAATCCTCTTATGAAATCCTCCATTGTATTACTGATAAAAATGGAGCCAAGTTTACACTCCAGATCCACAAAAATGCATCTCAGTGTCAACCCACAGTACATTTCACAGACATTTATATCTGGGACTTATGGGAATGACTAGTATTTCCCAGGAATATTCAACTTGTTTACTCTCATTGATTTCAGAAAGAGAGGATCATAATTAAGTTTTTGTCAGAATTCGCTCAGCAACTTACATGACCATTCTTTCTCAGTTATTTAATGAGGGAATTCCTCTAATGAGTCATAAGTTTCAGAAGCAAATTAGCAAATCCAGTGACATTCTTAAATGCAGAGGTAAACAAACTTTGAAGTTACTTCATTCACTCCATTAAAATTGTATTCCAAATTTGCTTAATTAGTCTTAATGAAAGAATTAAATTTATACTCCTAGGACAATCTGGCCATTCGAATTGCCAGAATTTCTCAACCATAAGTTATTTTTTAATAAAAATATTTTGAATTTTCCTTTGGAATGAAGTATCAACATAAAGCATTTTACATCATCCAAGGCTCATGATAAAGCAGTAGAATCGCAATTATGGAAAGAATCATGTCATAACCAGGCCCGGACACCCAAGGGGACCCATGCCATTTCCAGACAGGTTAGGACTAAAGGGAATGGGGAAGTCATGGCATCTCCAGTTACAGTTCACTTTCGCTAACTAGAGAACAGAGTGACAAGCACCGATAATCCACCCTAAGGGCTGGAATTGGAAGTACAGAAATAATTCAACTGCATTCTCATGTCTGAACAATGCATGTCATTTCTATTTTTGCAGACCCCCTACTTTGATCACTGCAAATTTTAGATTTATTCAATAAAATATTTACATCTGTGCAAAAAACTTCAACTCTAATCTAAAAACATTTCTGGTGAATTTATTGGCAATAATTTTGTAGCAAGTGATCTTGATAAAACTTTAAATATTAACTTTAAATATTTAATATAAATTTCAAAACATCCAAACAAACAAAAAAAATGATAGAGAAGAAGGGATGGTTATGTACTTTTTTTTTAAAAAAAAAAAAAAAAACATTATATTTTGTTTTGTTTAGAAAGCCTTCCATTGTAGTTTGCTCAGGGACTAACGATTTACCAAACCATTCCTTGTTCCCTAGAAATTTCACTTCCAAAGCGAACTAGAAAACAGAAATATTAAGATCCTATTATTGTTTGTCTTGAATCCTTTTCTATACGATTTAGTATAATGCTACATACCTGGATATTCTGTCAGAGAGCTGCAAAAGTAAATATTAGTAAAGATAGTGAGGAAGATTTTTCAGCTCTTCCACAAACTGTACCTTTACTTAAGCTTAGTGCTTAGTTCCCAATGTTGTGTGCAACAAATTTACTTTAAGAAGTCAGAGAAAGGTATCTTATTTTAAAATACAAAGTTTATTTAAATAAATACCATTTCACAAGCATAAGAAATACAACTTCCTTTGTATATTATATTTTATGAAAGTTAGTTATTTCAATTGTCTTAAACCATATGCCATATACTTTATTTTTTCCTTAACTTTTAAATAGCATTTGGACCTATCTTTTTTGTCCTGAAATGACCTAAGATTTCACCATTTTTCTTACGGTGAAAGACTTGCTGAATTCAGTTTTTAGTTTCATATATGCATATGAAAACAAAAGGGAGAGGTCGTTTATTTTAATGATACTTTCTTAATTTATTTACACAAAATAGAGGAGTGTTGACACAATGATCACAAATAATCAAATCAAGGAAACAAAATCCTAATAGAGGAGTCAAATGTAGGCAACTTTTTATATCATCATCTAATCTCTAAAACCGAAGAGAGGCATATAGTAATATATAGGTAGTATGTAAACTATATTCAGTACCTCGCAAATCTTTCTTCATTTTGCGAAGTTCCTTTTGAAAATCTTCAAACTTCATTTGAGAAGCCTGGAAGAGATCTTGTGGCTCAGGAAGAGGGAAACTGCATTGCTCTTTTCCAGCATCCTGACAAAAACATAAACATTTAAGTGATGCTCGTTACATTTTTATATATATTTGTAAATAATTAAAAGCACAAAGAATATTTGTGCACAGCATGTGGGCACATTTCCTCATCTTGACTGCAGATGAAAACATTTCATACATTGAACTTTTTGTCCTTGTGTCCAAAAAGGCAAAATTAATTCTCACTCACCTCATCAAAATTACGCAAATAGTATGAGACCATGTAAGATAGAAGACTTCCACTGTTGTCCTGTATAGGATAAAATAAAGTTTGTTATATCACGGAAATCAGCAGATACATATTTCTGTAAGAAAAAGAAATAAATTCAGAAAGGATAAACCAAGCATAATCCTTGACACATACAATATTTAGGGTAAAATACTAAATAAAAATACTCTTCCTGAATTGTTTTCTTCAGTAGAAATTCCAAAAAAATCATTTAGCCAAACACAGTAGGAGAAAGTTATGTTATTATAATCATGCAAGTCAATTCTGTTTTTTGAATTTTACCCAGTTCTGAACTGAATTTTTATATTTCAAAATTTCTTCAGGAAATACAGGCAAAAAGAAGTCAATTTTGGGTTGATCTATGCAACTTTTTGGCAAATCTCCAATCTCTTTTACATTCACAGGATGAGTAAGGAACAATAAACAAACACAGAAAATTATTTTACTACATGAAAAAAGTTAATGGGCCTTATTTCATCACTGTTGTTTTTTTTCTCCATTTTTTACTTCTCTAATGAAGCTTCAGCAGAAAATATTTGATTGAAAGAATATTTTAGATGGAATTATGCTTTCAGATGAAAAAGTATTTTATATGAACTTTTCTCACTGATCAGAGACAAATAAACTGGACCACAATATTGGAATTACTATGTTAGTGGGCACAATATTTCCAGCAAATTACATCTTAAAGTCACTAAACCAAATTTAGTGTGCATAAATGTTCTACTGAGCCCAATTTGAAAACTGGTCATTTATCTAGTCTCAATCTCATGAGAATCTCATGATTCACCTGAAGTAAGGTGGAGTGAAGACACTATACCATGTCTTCATTCAAAACATCACCTCCTTGGTTTACCAAAGAAACAATCACGCCAGCATGAAGACCCTCCACACCTTTTAAAGGCAAACAGATGACAAGGTCTCTCATCTCAGGGTAAACAACAGTCTCCTCATGTTACCCAACACAGCAGCTAGAGCATGTGCCTTTAGTGAGCGAGCAAGCAGGGACACAAGACTTTTCCTTTTCTGCCACTTTCAGAACAACGGATCTTGACAGTGAGTCAACGCACGTAGGGGCTAACATGCATGTAGGGGCCAATTCAAATTCTTAAGGTTACTGCTATAACCTTTCTCATACCCCTGTCCACATTCAGAAGACTCTTTCCATCATAGCTATAGAAACACAAAAATTATTGTTTTCCTGTAAACAAAAGCAGATTTGAACACAAGCCCAAACTGAAACACAGAAGCCAAAAAAGTGCTGGTAAGAGGCATTTTCAGCTTAGCGCTGTGCAAGAAAAGACTACTTATCATCCCCTTAACCCAGATGAGTCTACCAGAGAAATCCTCCCTCAACAACTACTTGTGCTCATTCTTTACCCAGACTGTTCCATGGTCTGATGCGAAAATGCATACTCTCTAATCATTGCATATGTAAATGATAAATTTTAGTGTATCCAAATGCTATTCAATCATTTGGAGACTGCCTATTTCTCTCTGAAGTATTTTAAGTCCATATTGAATCATACTGTTAACTTTTCTTTTAAAAGAAAGTCTTTCTGAAATAAACCCTTTATATATAAGGATCATAGCACTGCCTTTGAAAGGATTAAAAGTTAGATCTATTCAGTATACCAAATGTCAAATATGTATCAGATTAAGAAGACAGACATAGTTGAGGCCATTTTTGTTTTTACATTTATGAAAGGAGACAGTTCATTTTCATGTTTCTACACAAATACAACTCTAGAGATGTGATCAGTTATATACAGTAAAAAAAATAATAAAAACAAAACCCTTGATTGCACCTTTATAAAACCTGAAGTTTTACACCATATATTCAAAATGGAGACAAATTTTCTGAAAGAATTAAACATTCCAAGCTTTACACCAACTTCAAAATCAACTTACACTGCTCTTGACATCTTTCAGCTTTGGCAGGATATCTAGTCCAAACCCATCTGCCTGTCCTCGTGTCCTGTTTCCACCATTCATATAATTTCCAAACGCAAGAACCAAGCCCAAGACCTGCATAACTCCTGACCCATTTTTCAGTGTCTAAAAAAGAGAAGGGAATTGCTTTGTTCAAGCTCTCAATAACATTTACTATCAACAACATTACTGACAATATTTCAGTCAATTGGGTGATATTGTGTTTAGAAATAATTTTTATATTGAAGTTAAAATATAGGGAAATATCAAATTTGTAATGTAACATATATAGATACATTAATGCCCATATGTGATTTGTTGTGAATGGAAAAATAATAGGAAAGTGTGAATTTCTAATCACACAAGATTACTTGGTATTAAGAGAGGTGAAGAAAAAAATGTAGTTGTTACCGAACTGATACTGATACTTTGAATGATATATTGAATTTAGGAACAGCTTCTACTATATGTTCTTCAGAAACCCACATGAATCAAATAAAAACTTTAATCAATACACTTTAAATGGTAAAACAATAAAGCAAAATACTTAAGTATTTTCACAACAGAGCTGTTTGATGAAATTTTCGTTTAAAAGCCATATACATTTTGCATGGGACTAACTGAACTGGAATCTGTATCAGCTAGAGAGAGCAGTGCTGTCTCTAACTCATTTAATTATTGGAGATTACTAAATTAGACTCTTCAAGAATCCAAGCAAAGACAAAGTGAAGTAAAAGAGCATTAATTTGGAAATAAGTCACATGATGACTATGAAGAAAGAAGATTTTACTTTGCCAAAAAGACAAGATTTTCCAGAGACTGATATACACTGACTACAAAAACATGATGTTATAGTTCAGTACCAAAAGCCAATCTTAAATTTACTTTGATGTTGAAGTACAATCATAAAATGTTCCATTCTGCAGGACTGCTATCCTTCAGATTTAATGAGTACTTAAAATAAATAAGGAGAAACTTTTGAAATATGAGTACAACTTAATAAGATTAAATATCAGAAATTTAGCTCTACCTTTATTCAGAGCACAGCCTACCTCACACAGTTTCTGTAACAATTCAAGTTTGCGACGAATTGAAGAAATGCTTTCTGAAAACGTTGATTGGAACAGGATGCAAAATACACGTTCTGAAAAGTTGGGAATTAGCGAGAGTTCATAGAGGAACCTGCAGAAGTATTTAAAGAAAATGATTTAGTTTGCTCTCAGTAGGCATATACTTTCTTTCCACATACCCTCCATCCTTATAACATCTCTAGTTAGTCTAGTGTAGTGTGGAAAGGTTTCTGAAGGGAGCAAAATTGCTCTTTCATAAATTTGTTCTTACTGTTCAGGCTTATCCAAAGACTTGGCATTTTCTTTTTCCTTCGATGCCTTGCTATGCTTTTCTATTTTTTCTAATTCATCTGATTGTGCTCTCTGGAATAAAGAAAACAAAGTCATTAAAAAGTGTTAAATCAAAACCTAGCGAAACATAAGGGATAAAAATGCCTTTGTAACAAATCTACAGACTTTTATTTTCCTTCAGGCATCTGCTTATGGTAAAACCACTTAGTTCGTGGAGTGATTTTAACAATAAATACATCTGATGGGAAACAGAATATCTTCCAAATAATATTACTGATAAATAGTAATCTGCAAAAAGTTTATTTATTGAACCATGCATTGAGACAATAATCTTCACCCCCACTTCATTTTCCTTGGCTGTTTATAGCCT
>NW_010583063.1:79956-101140 GCF_000705375.1 Tinamus guttatus | reverse complement strand
TAAACGCAATCTAATCTTTAAACATACATATTTTATGCCTTTTTAACTAAATCAAAATGGATCTGTACCGCTTACTGAAATTTAAATTTTATTTGGTATTTAGAAAAAGTTGATTTTTAAGGAACTACTGTGCACACTCTAATTCATGAGAAGTATTGCAGACTACTATTTCTCTCGAGTAAAGTGATTTTTTACTTTTATCTTAATAAGCCAAAACAATGATATGTAAATTGCTTAGTATTTTGGAGAACCCTGTGGTACACTGTGCAGTCTTTTCTTCAGTATTCCAATCAGGAGAAACAGTCTTGCTTCTGTGCTCCATGTTACTATTGTTCTATGTTGCATGTTTCAGCTATGATAGTGGAAAATGGATGGCATGGAAAGGAATGAAAATGGAATAGAGATTTCTCATTCTTGCTCTGTTTTTGTTGTTGTTGTTGTTTCTCCCCCTCTCACATCCATGGTAGTTTTCAAAATAGATTGTGGATAGATTCAAAGCAAAAGACAGGCTGCACATGCATTCTTACTTACAGGCTTTTACAAGTTTAGCAGAAGAGGCACAGAACTGTCTAAAATCCTACTGCCCTGGCTTTATCAGGGATCTGAAACTGGAAAGTCAGATCGGGAGAGTCATTTTGAGGTTGTTGAGGATATATTCTAACGTGAAAAGGGGGAACATGATGATGTGGCCAGAAAGGTGAAGAGATTGAAAATTCACTTAGAGCAAAACTGCTTCAGAGCTTCTTTGATCATTTCAAGAAGCATGGAAGTGACCGTGGGCCATCTGCCTCCTCTATTTTTAGTTGGGGTTGTTGTGGATATACTTTCAGGGTCTCTGCCTCTAAAATAGTCTGATCTTGGCTATAAAATACTCTGACAGATAGAAAATACTGTAAACAATTGCATTCTTCCCTTTTCAGCAAAAAAACCTTGCTCCTGACAATAAGATGCACCAGTTGTATCTGTATCAGAATCACAGAATGGTCAAAGCTGGAATCTTCTAGTCAAGCATCCAACTCAAAGCTGGGTCACTCAGAACCATGTGCAATTGGGTTTTTAATATTTCCAATGAGAGAGATCACTCCAAGTGCAGTGAGTTTGGACTCAACTCTGCTTGTAAGATACACTTAAAAGAAAGCCAGGTTCCCTTAACTATGTTAACTCTACTATTCTTTTAACCATGGCAAAGAAAAAGAAAAGTTACTAGATATGTCAAATCACAAAAAACCTTGAAGAATCAAAGAAACAAAAGAAAAACAATCAAAGAAAAGCATGCTTAATGGAAAAAAAATACATTTGACTATGTATTAAAATAGCTTTTGTTTTATGATTTCAACTATGTTACTTTTTATCACTTAAGCTACTTAAATTATTTACTTTGAGTCTTTCTCTAAATTTGTATTAAATACTTAGCTGCCAAATTATTTAAATTAAATCATTATTTTCACAGAAACATCCAAAAACATATTGAATACTTTTTGTATTAAAATCCCAACATACTCTTTGATTATGAATACCTTTGATTAAAATCAAATATAAAGAACAGCATTATTAGCTATTATAGTCATAAAATAATTTTTAACAATAATCTAAATTGGTGGATTCTCCTAAAAAGTTATTTCAATTACAAAATGTTGCATTTTAAAAATAGTATTATAAGGATAATATATTTCTAACCCGTGAGGTCAACTCACACATCATAAATTTGTTACAGTATCACCCAGTCTGTCTTCTTGCCCAAGCAAAATCAGAACTCTACTCTGTTCAAAGCTTCTAGTGGAAGAACCCACAAGCTCTCCAGCAGTCTATTGCAGCTCTTCACTATCCTCAGTATTGGATTTCTTTTTTCCTAATAGCTCATGAAATTTTCACATGCTGCATGCAATTCGCTGTCCAACTGCTTTCTCTGATGCAATCTATTTTCTCAGGCAAACATCCCTGCTTCACTATGGACAAATCCACTCCATTCACTTCTCCTTAGTAAATCTGGCTTCCTAGGCCTCTGTCCAAACACAGTGTTGATCTCTCTCCTTTCTTCCAACAGCCCACACCTTTCTCAGAGTACTACTCAAAACAGGGAATTCCTCCCATCCTACTTAATGGTGTCTAGTATGGAAACATTTTTAATATAGTATATATGTATATAGTACATTTTTAAATAAAATACTGCCTGGTTCCAAACTTCTACCAGAAAGCTGAGAAGCCACAGTCACTATAATCTTTCATATAATTGTAGATCTCTATGATTGAGAGGGCTCTCTTTTCTAAGCAGCTTGCTTTTTATTTTATTTTATTTTTTAATTTATAGATTATTTTTAATGTGTGAAAGATTTATTGTGAGAGTTGAAGGGTGAATAAAGTCAGCCAAAAGAAATTCTCAAACTTATCACATAGCTTTTCATAGAGCTATTTAGCTTATCTTCCCTAGGCTTTTTTTTTTTTTTTTTTTTTTTTTTTATGAAAACATTGTGTGAATCAGCGTCAAAGGCCTTTCTAAAGTCAAGATACATGTCATCTTCAGCCTTTTTTGTTGTTATTACTCCTTTCAAAGCCTCTAATTCTGATATATTATGAAATGAGATTGGTTTGGCACAAGTTGTTCTTGGCAAAGCCATAATGGCTGTTACTCATCCCATCTAATTGACTGAAGATAAGTACTAGGAACTAATTATATGAGCTGCTATTTTTCTAGAAATTAGGTTGACAGAAACAAAATTAAAATACAACATGAATATCTACGTTACCATACAATGAAGAAAATACTAATTTTAAAGGTTTTTTTCAGTGTTTCTAACTTTCCGACTTAGACTGCAGAAGCTTGCAGGTTCTGTTAGGAAGAAAAGCCTAAAACCTTTTAAATTTTATGTTAAAAAAAATCTGAAAGGATAGCACTTAGAAATATTTCAAAACAGTAGTTAAAGAGAAACATTGCGGCAAGGAACATACAGCTAAACAGTTATTTGCCAGTTCTTTAGAAATACTAAAATGTTAGACTATCTCCTCTTCTGGCCTTCCACACATAGTGAACTATTAGAGTGCTTATCAAAACAATCTATTACACACATAAATGATACACTGATCAAGTTTAATGTTTCTCTACCAAATCCCAGGAGCAAAGGTTAGGCAGACTCACTGTTCCTTATTCTAACATTGTATATGTGAAGAAATAACAAATAGTAGAAGAACAAAGGCTAAGTATGGGAAACCCAAGTAAAGCTCAAGAGTTATGGCTTACAGTCTTCACCATGCTAAGAGGACAAGTATACGATACATGTTCAATGTTCAGAATCCAAACTGTATTTCAATCCATAAATTTGGCTCTGCTATCAAGAAATGTGATGTGTATTTTCAATTATGATAGAGGAGAAGCAACGACACTTCTGCACAAGTATTACAGGAGATTGTTGCTCAAATGGTTTCCTGCTAGCTTATTTTTGTCTGATTAATGTTTCTATTCCCTGATTTGCAGATAGGTATTATTAAATAAATACAAACTTTTCTAATACCTGCCTATGTTTGTACCAAAAGGGAACACACTCAATAATTATTTCTCATAAAATTCGTTAATCTAGTTACACCTAGCACCTATCTGAAAGTCAGTGCTATTTATCTTGGATTTCATCTATTATATGATATCATAAATAGAACAAAAGCATGTAATATGCTTGACTTTTATACTAAGCACATCTAAAGAACAGCCAACATACAGATAGAAGTGCTTAAAAAGTACTTTACATTAGACTAGTAGAGTATACTTATGAGCATAGGTAGGATGAAGTTTAGGGCAGTGTTGAATCTTTCATTTTACAACATAAATCTTACACTTTTTGTTTTTGCCCACATTATAGCCTTAACTCAGAACATGAAGCAGTTAGTGGGTTGCGTGTGTGTTGTGTGTACACACATGCATGCAAGTGCATGAGTGCACATGTATGATTTGGAAGTTAATGTAGCATTTCAAAAGCAAAGTGACTTGGAAGTTCTAAAGAATATTTTCAAAAATAATTGAAAGATCAGGGATATGCAGAGATGTCTAGGTTTATGGTAACTACAAAACTCCTTAAAAGCTGAGTCACATATAAGAGTCAGAATGTGCAATCAACTGCCTTTGAGGAAAAACAATAAAAGTCTTTGAGGAAAAACAATAACAGATGATTTTTTTTTTGAAAGCAATGACTAAAACCATTTAAAGATACTGATAGAGCAGAGGCTACTCACTTTCCCCATAAAAATGTTTACTTGCCTGTAACCACACAAGGCCCAATGACATATCCTGAATTTATAAAACTATATTAAATGTTGTTTACCTTCTTCCTCTTTAGTGCTGCTATGTGTGCTATGTGTGCAGATCTTAAGAAATTTGTAGAGACAACTTTTACATTGTAGCAAAATTAACAAAACTCAAAAACTTTTGAGTGCACAGGATAAAATATTTTAAAATATCATATAGCATGACAAATATAAATGGTTCTTTCATCCCCAGAGTCCATACAGAAGTTAGAACAAATGAAAATTTAAAAACTACTGTAATGCTAAATTAGCAAAATGAAATAAAGCTACTGAAAGGTAAAATATTGTCAGATTGTCAATGCATATTTAAACCACTTTATGAACAAAACTATATAATAATATGTAAAAACTATGTGAGCGTGGCAGATAATGCCAAGCCTCTCAATAACAGCTAATATTACTAAACTATTGAGAACCTGGGTCTTTGGTGGCGCGCGGGTTTCTTCATTTATAAAAAGTCACTAAGATGTATACATTAACTATGTGGTTTAACAAGACTTTAATTCCACAGCAAACAGGAATTGACCCCTTGGAATTGTGGCTTTTGAAATTAGGGTGTGTTTAGGCTTGGAGACTGCCCAAATTTCATTCACATTTAAGGCGGCAAAGAACCATGCCAGACATAGGCAATCAGGAAAAATGATTACTTTTTGACAGACGACTGTAAAACAAATGCTCCCATATGTTCCATAGAGATCAAATAGAAAGGCTGAGTACTACTGATATTTAAATTTCTAATAACAACAACAAAAAAAATGAATAAATGCTAAGAACTAAAAATCGAATTAATGGCTAGAAAGTAGGGGAATGAGGCAGCAGTTATCCACATTAAACAATGCAGAATGAGGTTGAGAAATAAGGGAGGAGTCAAACATGCCAATCCCTCTGGTACCACCCGCTACTTACTTTATTTATTTTTTTAATTGAACAGCATTGTGAAGCTTCCAGGGGATGCCAAAAGCCTGGAGTGCAAGGTCTGAGGCATTCTAACCAAATGCCATCCCACCCAAAAGAAAAGACAACAAGAGAAGAGATTGAAAGGAAAAAAATAAAAATTTTAGGGAATTATTTGTTTTACAAAAAATGGCTTTGTAAATAGCTTTACAAAACAGATGAACCAGGATTAAAATAAAACCCAGCTATCCTGAAAAAGTTTTTGTTTGTTTTTTTGTTTTTGCATTCTTGTGCCTAAATTAATGCAGTAATAAAGTTGTGCTGATACGTCTTCCCATCCAAACTAAGAAATATATCAGAGTCATTCAAACATTTCAAGCATTGCCTGAGATTACCATACGTATTTTCTCAATTATCAGGACTATATTTCCTAAACATTTTATGCAATTAGTTAAAATAAGAACACAAGGAACAACAGTATTCTATGACCCTGTGTGTGCAGGGGGATTGGACTAGATGACCTCTAGAGGTCCCTTCCAACCTTAAGCATTCTATGGTTCTATGATTATTTCAGTGAATTGCAAAGTAATGCATTACAGCAGCATTTAGAAGTATATCAGAGGCAAGATGGAGAAACTATCTGGAAAGCTTCCTATTAGGACAAATATAATGTGAAAAAGTAAAAGTCTGCAAAAAATGATCATAACAAGAGTATCTACACTGAACTTTTCAGGACACAACCTCTCACACACATGCATATGCAATATATAAAATGACTTAAGTGTTTTGCATTCCACATTTGCAGAATAGAATATAGGTATGCTATGTAAGGAACAGGGTGAAATTAATGCAAAATGAAAATCACACAGGTCCATACAGCAGTTCTAGGACATAAGGATGTGAAATGTTTAAAGCATAAAGATTTCAGGCAGTTAGGATCAGTTTGCTGGTTGGCCATTATCTTCTTGAGCAGTGTCAAGTGAGTTTTGTCAAGAATAGAATGTGTAATACTGTTTCCTAGTACTTATTAGATAGTTAAAATACCTTTTCAGTATTTTCTGTAAAGACGACTCGGTCTTACAATCTCTCTTCATGCCCCAAAGTGGATTATTTATGAGAAATTTCATAAATTATTAAATCGTTCCAGAATTGGGCATAAAAAGACACAGTCCAAAAACCAAAGATGTGAAAGGTATAAAAGTGATGACTATATTATCAAAATGATAATGTGAGGGAAAATAAGAAAAAGGGGGAAAAAAAGGAACAAAATAAAAAACCCATATACTGGTCTTCAATGCAATTCTGCTCCTCACAGCTTTGTTTAAGACTTTCAGATTCTTTGAAAGTGAAGTCTTTTCACTCTCTTTGGAGATACCTTTTCTCCTGAACAGGGAATGTACTCTGAGGGGGAACGATGCCCAGTGACCTCAGCTGGAGACTGAAACATACACTTTTTGACACATTTGTGACATGTACCTTTTTCAGTTTTGTAAGTGACTAATTTCATGGAGTTTTGGAATATGCCCTAGTATATACCTTAGGATTCTTTATTATGTATACCTACTAATCAGATGTTCTCTGATGTAGCTGAGGTTCATGAGGCCCCTAGAGCTTGCTATACTATTTTTATTAGATCAACCTAGAGTAAGTCTTTAAACAAGTTGAAATTAGTTTGGATGAGGTCATGAAATAACAGCATTTGAAAGCTTCACTTCCCCAAATGGAATGATTACTTTTATTAAAACAAATGCTTTTTACTGTTATATTAATGAGGCTACCATGGGAAGCCAATGGTCTGAAGTGCAAGGTCTGATTTATACTGATCAAGGACTGCCGCATCCAGAAAGAAATGACAAAAAAGGAGACAGAGACCGAGAGCACAACTAACCTCTATTCATTTAGAAGCTGCTTAGGTTACTTATATTAAAATGTATGCACTTTCATAGATTCTGAGTCTTGTAAAAATAAAGCAGGCTATATAAAGTGCACAACTAGTACAATTCAGTTGCTTATCACTATTTTTTTGCCTAAAGCAATGAAAAATTTGCTTCAGAGCAGAACATATTCTTCACCTTTGTTACTATTACTGATGCAATCTCAAATACCTTCACATGGAGCTACAGTATTCCTACACTAGGTAGGAAACTTCCTCTGATTACTCACATTCTCATAGAGGGCTTGAAGGGTCTCTAGGTCAACTACAGAGTTGTCCAAGTTCACAACAGCTATAAAAAAGACAAAAGTAAAAAAAGAATTAGTTGTCAAGATGATAATCCAGCTGTGAAAGAAGCACAATACTCAGCAACAGTTTTTATGACCTACTGGTCATACAGCTTAAGGGTTTTAACTTTATTAATGCCTTGAACAGTGCTGTTCCTAGGACTATGGCTAGAAACCTGGTGGAGCCAGGTGTCAAGTGTTAAAGAATTCACCCTCCTCCCCCAAACACACATACACGATCCCATGAGCACAGCCAAAACCAGAGATCAGAGATAAGCTTTACATCAGACTTTCACGGTCCAACTGAAAGTATTATAAAAATTTGTAAATCTGCACCACAGCCACACACACACATAACAAAGCCCATTCCTGTCACTGGTTGGCTTCAGTCTTAAACTGATTAATCCGCAAGTCAGCCAGTTAACTTCAAGACACCCGACAAGGGTCAAGTCTTCTATGCACTAAGCCGACAGGTTTAGTACAGATACAAAATATACCTTTCCTGTTCCCAACCAATTCTGGTGCCACACACATACTGTACTTTTTCAGTGTCAAAATCTGGTTCTGAAGCATGGAAAGGGTAACTTATATCTTAAAAAAAAAAAAAGGAGTGGGGTAAGGGAAGTAACTGGTAGGAACACAACCTACCTCCCCACTCACCTCCCCACTCATATTAGGACTGTTACATGAAACACAGAAAGGTTTATGCAAACTGATGAAAATATTCTCATGTAATAAAAAAATATTTTAATTATTTTTTGAATCATTCTTAACATATTAGTGCAGTTTTCAGTCTTCCATATATATATATATATATATATATTTACAAGCACATTGATAATTTCCTTTAATGGCTGGATAAATCTAGTTTTGCTTATCCAGATTTTGAGTCTTGAAGAAAATTTAGAATTCTGCTTTAGAAAACACATGCTGGTTCTGACTATTTCCACCACACTCCACCAGTTTTTCCTATCTTATCCTTCATTCAATTGCATCGTGGATGGAGTATGCTTGAGCTTGTACATGTGC
Source organism: Tinamus guttatus (assembly GCF_000705375.1). The sequence continues at coordinate 92,707 of NW_010583063.1, read as the reverse complement.
AAACCAGAATAACCCCCTAGACAAGATTAATCTAGAAATTGCAATGTTGATAATTCGTGGAAACCCAGTGTTGGGTTTCTTTATCTCCTTATAAATCCATGTCCTTAACTGTCACAGAGAAATTCTGTGTATACACCTAAAGATTACAGACAATATAATTCAAGCTCATTTGTTTCTGATTGCTTTAAAACATTCAGAGATACCACTCTGAGTCTGGGACTCATCACATTTCCTCTTTCCAGGCCTGAGGCATAGTTTTGGTTACTGCATAAGAACATTATAAACAAAGAAGTGTTGATCCTGATTAAACTAAAAAGGATACACTATAAGCAGGACAAGAAACTAATTTTTAGGCCTAAAATCAAAATAATTTGGAAGTAACAGAATTTCCTGAAGTAATAATAAAAATATTTTTCCATTTTTCCTTTACTCCAAAGCAAGGGAATCTGAAAGATAATAGCAGCTAAACAGTTTTAGGAAGCCCCACGCTTGATTTTATTTCAGAGAAGAGGGTCTGTGCAAGAATCTGCTACTATTTGCTATATTTTAAATTTTTATTGTTGTTTTTCCGGAGTGACAATTGTAATAACAGAAACAAAGATACTTTTCAGTAAGTTATGCTAGTATACGTTCTATTCCCTTATTAAATAGGGCTGTTAGCATGCTTAAAATATGTTAAATTTACACTGTGTAACCGGAAACTAAACAACATGTAAAGAAAAACTGGATCTACATCAGTGCGAGTTCTCTTCTTTAAGAAGACATATACATAGAAGCACATATAAGAACAATGTTATTAAAATCAGGCTATATTATGAAACCCAGTTTGTATTACCTCTCTCTTTCAGCATTTTAATCTGATGCAATAATTTTATATATGAACACAACCAAAGTTTCAACCCTCCGGCTCTTTATTTTGACTTCCTGGCTGCGTTCTCTATGCAAGTACCTTCCCCCGCCCCGAGACTGCCTACCGCTGCACTAAGAAATACGGCATAGGCTCCTGGCCTGACTTGTTCCCAATGTTAAGATCACCCATGGATTACTTAGGGAGCAATAGAACACTTTTGTTTGAATGCTTGCACGAGATAAGAGCATGCCTGGCAAACACGATGGTGCCAGGTCTGTGTACTTTCAACAAAACAGGTATGCAGAAGAGTGTGCAGACTTCAGGGAGCTGCTTGAAACAAATCAGCCTGAGACAAGGACTTAAAGAAATTAGATATTAGTATACACGTTTTGAGATTTAAAAAAAAATTAAAAAGAGAGATAAATGTGTTTCTACAGAGAGATGCATATGCTCACAAATAACACTAACATCCCACTAGGATTTTAAAATGTAGGCAATTTTCCTGGGAAAAATCAATAATTGAAAAGAGAAAAAAAAAATAAAATCAAGTCACTTCTGTCCCTTGGCAGTACTGCAGCACTGCAATGCAGAACACAATGTGGGCAAAATAAATCTCCACTATTACATACTTATATTTCATTACCTAGACAATTAGAACTGATAAAAGCCAATAACGCTTTCTTACTAACCGGCTAAGCACATATATGCTTGCGTCCATCAGTGTGACGACACAAAATAGACTCAAATATCTAACCAAAGGATTCCATGTGCACTGGCAAAATAATAATGAAATATATAGACATTAATTTCCCCCATATCCAAACCTACCCAAATCCACACACAAATCTGCACAGATTTAAAACCACAAATGAACAACCTGATTGTTCTTAATCACTGTCTTAATTTTTTTATATATATGTTTATATGATATCTACTTATTACAAAGAGGGCGTGAAGGGAATAGCAACAGGGTGTTTGAGACTCTAAAGGTCAGAGGAAAGACAGGGGCACTTTTCAGCAGACTTGTGGGAAATATAAAACCTTGCTGCCTAGTTACAAGAATTTTTTGACTTGTTTAAGCTTTTCCTGACAGTCTCATTATTTTTGTCACAATCAACATGGAAATGAAACCTACTATCTTTGAAGAAGAACTTACATCTTTCTATGTAATTACAGAAGAACGTAGAAATTTTAGCAAAATGGAAAACTTTCCAGTTCTGTATTTCTAAAATACATGCTGTAAAATAAATTTGGCTAGTCAAAACTTAGGAGTTCCAAGAATAATTATTCCAAACATTTGGATTCAACTTTAATGTCATAGAACTCCCATCAGCTGAAACTCCCTTATGCAAGGATTTCAGAAGGCTGGTACTTTTCTGTACATACCTTTGTCCTCTCATGTCTTATCTTTTTTCTTTTTCCCCAGTGCTGGCTTCAAATTACTATACTATCCATTCCTCTGGCCTTTCCAAGAACACTTCTTATGCTTTTGTCTCTTAGGACTCTATCCAGAAGTGAGTGTCCTCTTCTTGAGGCCTTCCAAAAGCACCACTGTCTTTCCAAACTGACTGAGAACATTTCCAAATCCTACTTGACTGACAAGCATTTGCTGAAGCAAAAACACCTTGATTTTCCAAAAAGGATTCTGTACTAGTCTGCCGTACTCCGATCCATGCTTTGATAATGGAGAACTGGGGGGAAGGGATGGAGAACTCCTCCCTGCTCCAGGATCTTCACGCTATTTTCCACCACAACTGTCTTCCTCCTCCATGGCTCGCCAGAAACTAACTGGTATCCAAGAGGCCATTGCTTTTTTCCTCCTGCACAATTTTGCCTCTTAGCTTTCACCTCTGCTCCATTTCTCCAGCAGAGCCACCTGCGCATTTTCTTCCCCCAAAGCTTCAACTCTCCTATGTCAAATGGCAGCAAATGTCACAGGGGCAGACTGATTCTTCGGTTCTAAATGAAAAGTTCCCCACTTGTACAGTAGAGACTCTAGTAGAGATGTTTAGTTTATTTAGATGCTTAGATGTCTAGTAGAGTCAGTCACATGTGTGGCCCAGATGTGGAGGTTTCCACTGTTCTGCCATCATGTGACTCATATCAAAGAAAACTACAGGATACTAAAAGTTTACGACTTCTAAGTTGAGGAACCTTTCCTCATTCCCATCCACAGATAATCCTGGTCCATATATTACTACCGATCATTTATTAATTAAACCATTTCTCCCCCATGAATATTACACCAAGCTGAAAACTGAAAAAAACAGAAAAGGCATCAGCCAACTTTACAACAAAAATGAGGTTGCTATTAACAATTTGTATCTATATCATATAGAAACCACAAGGTCTAATAAACTGACTCTGCAAATCAGCACATTGTTTTGAGGCAGAACTAGAGCACTAAATGTCATTCAACCTCCTAAAGCATTTTAGTAACTATACCTAAAGATTTGGTGCACTATTTTCTAAATGTTCTAAAAATGATATCTGAAGTGATGTCCAAAAACGATATCTTGAAGACTAAAGCATTGATAGCCAACTTCAAATGGTCAAAACCAACACTGATAGAAAACAAATGTACTGGCAAAACTTTAAGCAAGAGAAAATTTAGAGACAACAATTTAGAGAAAAGGGACACAAGGCAACATATAGCCTATGCAACATATAATATGTTTCTGAGCGACATGTCAGAGAAAAAGTTTGAGTAAACGTGTTTCTTTGTTCAATTGAAGAAGGAATGGGGGCCCTCCTTGACAGACATCTTTGGACTGCAAGAGCACTGTGTATTATAAATGCAAGCAATACACAGACAAAAGTCTCAGCATGCACAATCTCATCGTGGAGTGACTGACAGATTGTTTAATTCAGAAGTAGCAGAGAGCCATCTTCCTCAAGGCTCTTAACAAAAGAGACAAGACAGCTTTAAGAGAAGGTCAGAGTGCAATGCCTTCCTTTGGTGCTATAAAAATTACAGCATGATGTAGTATCAAGCTATACAAAAAAAAAAAAAAAAAAAACACACACACTAAACCAAACTAAATGTTAAGTTTTAAAATTCTGCAAAATGCCAGAAGCATTTAAGTCTTCTCATTGGTTACACAAAAAGGACACAGCTTCAAAAATTGCTATTTGCTACCATACTTTTCCACGCAAAGTTGCCTGTATCACATATCTAATATGGTCCTACTGCAAAAGATCATGTTTTCCTCTGTGAGGTTTTCAACAACTTGACAACTAGTCTTACTCCGTTGCAATTCTTCAGCATAAATAATGGAAATATGAATCTCCTAATGCTGAAGACTAAATCCCAAATGAATGTTTGTGAAGTGTAACATTTACATAAACATGGAGTAAACAGTAGTTCAGCTAAACAACACTCTGCTAACATGAGAATGTGATAGTAATTAGCATATGATAGTAATTTTTAAAGAATTTGAGAAAATCAGCCACATACAAAAATATTTAGCAGAGACATATGTACCTGCACAAATTGTATAAAAACCCACTAATAACAGGCAGGTAGGTGACGGCTAGCTATACTGGGCAGAGTTAGCCTAAACATAAACACTTTCAAATTATTACCTGTCTACCTGCTCGAAGTACCTTTGTGATATGTTTATCTATTAGCAAATACTCTCACCTTCTCAGGATGAAAACTTCAAATGCACATAGCACAATGGAGATTGGGTCTTCAACACAAGTACATAAGCCAAGGAAATCAGAGGCAAGAAACTGCCTAGAATTGTATGTGTACAGTTTTACTGCGGCAGTAATTCACCCTGATCTAAAGCTTGTGTAAGAAACCAGAACAGCACAGAAAATTTCCAAGGAGAAGTCATGGACCAGTCTTAGCTACTGGCTTCAGATTATTTTAAAAGCAACTAAAAAATTTAAATACATTCCAGAACATACATTCATTAACTTTTTGGGGAAGTAATTAAATAGGAATCAAACAAGAATTTGTATTTTCAATGTCTGGGATGACAGGAATAGGAGAGCTCATGAAGAAAGTGATGTTTAGTATCAATTTGCATTGTTTCTTCTCCTATGAACAGCATTCTATATTTTTAGACATTTGTCTTTAGCATTTCTATTCACAAATGTTATTACACAGTCATAACATTGTACCAACAGAGCTTTTTTATGTACATATAAATATATATAGCTATATATAAGCCAGTTATATATTACGGTTACATTGCATACATTTTAAACAGTTACATTGCATACATTTTAAACAACTGCTTATACAATATTAAGGATAGCAGTTACTGATTATGTGAAGTCTAACTTTGTACACCTATATAGTTTGTTTATAAAATATCTGCAAGTTCAGTTTTAAAGAACAAATATATTTTGTTTGACTCAGTACGTCGCCTTCTTGTCTAGGCAGGAAAAAAAATGGAGACCAATGCTGTAATCCTTTCAGAATAAAATGTTTAAATACAAACATGATTGCCATTGTAGACTGTTTAATTTAGAGAGATTGTATTTCAGTTCTGTTTTTGAGAGGTTTGCTGATTTGACTATAGAGAGTACTTCAGTGCTTATCTTAATTGTTTAGATAAGATTTGTTTGAATTTGGCAGGTGAAAAAAACATGGGTGTGGGATATAGGAAGGTTGAGAAAAGGCTGGCAATTTACCAGATTATGCTTATTTTAAATCATAGTGCATAAAGGAGCAGTCTAAATGAACTTGCCAGAATCTGTTAGCACTAGACTGGAAGGATTCAAGATTTTGAACAAACTGGGAAAGCATTGCCATGATAGCTCCCCAAAAACTACTTAAGGCATCATAGCATGTACAGATGCAAATGATGCAAAACAAATTATTATAAAGTATTTTTAGAAATTACTGCTTTGCTCTTATAATACGATTTCATTGTTTTCTAGATAAACTTCCTACCCCTTAAAATATTTTCTGTTTCATGAACAAACTTTTTCTATAAAATTAATCATTGGCATATGAATATATTTTACATGCAAGAAATCCTGCTGCAGTAAATAAAACTACTGCTATACAGAAACCATATTAATTACCATGTATTTCAGTATCAGCTTGTACCAAATTTCTGTACTTTCTGAAAGTGCCACCAACATTTCTGTTGCACCATTGGTGGCACCATTTCTGTGCCACCAACAATCTGTTCAGAGGATATCTAAGGGAAACTGCTTATTAACTATGCTACTCTTAGTAGTAAGAGTATTAGAACATATCTGAGGAACGTATTTCTGGGACATTTATGTGACAGGATATATTTACAGTGCATGCACTATAAAGTCAAACTACACAGGCAGATCAGCTGCAAAGCACACATGCATGGATATAACTTGTGCATTAGCGTGTCTTCAAGCAGGTACAACTTATAGCTTTGTATTTGTGAACAAAGTGAAATAAAGTCTGGATTCCTCATGTGTTAGTGTTTCACTTTTCAATGCACCTACATTTTAATGCTTTACCATTCCTATTCCTATTGCATCAGTGAGTTTCAGTGAGTTCCATAGACTAACTGCAGCTCTAGCATGCTAGTTCACAAGACGGTGCAACTGTCATGGTCAAAGCATGTAAGCAAATCAAACTTTGCAGATTCAAGTAGCATATCTTAGTGAATATAGCTGGAAAAAGTTAGCAATTTCTGTATCACAAGCAAGTCTTAGGGCCTCAAACTATTTCAGACTTTTAATGACGCATTTTCTTTTAGAATTTGAACATTCTGTCTTTTGGTTTAATTTCATTTAATCTACTTGCATTAGAGTAATTCAAAGTAAAGAAAGCAAGGGCTTATGCTGAGAAGACTCCATTTTAAGCATCTAACAAACAAGCTTAGCTTCTGGGCTCTGAATTTACCCACGTTTAGCCTATTATTTATAGCTGGCACTACAGGTGTTGGGTAGAGCAACTAAGAATAATTGCATAAAATAATTTTAAGTATCAAAATTGAGTGGTAAACTGCTTAACTCATGGAACTGAAAATTAACAGCTCATGAAACCTTACCACAAAGAAAAGTATCCTAAATTTCCATACGAATCGGTGCTCAGCTTACTCCAACTAAGTATCTTTACCAACACTGAAAAGATATTAAAAATGATTATTAATTCTCACTGAAGTCCATGTAGTGATGTTAGTAAGGCTGATTTTTTTCATAGAAGGCCAACTCACACAAATAACTGTCTTGATTAGCCTCTTAATAATTGTCAGTATGAACAACTACTAATTTAACATGCACTGTCTGTCAAGGAGAGTCTAGAAAACAGGACGATCTTTGAATTAGAAGGTATAGCTAATGGACTATCACAGAGACCATCAAAAGAAAGATCAGAACAACCTGAGTCTCAAGAATTTGCCCTACTGCTAAGTTACTTAATCCACTTAGCTTATACAGAAGAAAGTTAAGAGGCAACCTGATTACAGTTTATGAGTACCTGCATGAGATGATGTTTGGAAGTAGATGGTTCTGTAATTTAGCAGATCAAAACCAGAAAAGAATGTAAGTTAATCTGAAAAATTCCCTATGGAAAAAATACTGTTAGAAGAGAGGGAAATTAACCTTTAGAACAACATTTCAAGGGATACATTGACTTTTCCATCACTTAAAGTATTTGTATGAAATCCTAGACTCACCAAAGTCAATGGCAAAACTATCAGGGACTTCAAAGGAAGCAAAAGGTTGAAGGGTCAGAATTTCAGCTGGAACTCAAACTCATTTATATTGCTAAAATGCTCATATTTATACAGACTAATGGCTTGAGCCAGAAATTAGTGGGCAGAATTACATGACTCAAACATTCCTTTAGTCTGGCTACTGAATACAGCTTTCTAACTTCCAAAATCTAGAGCTGAGCTATGCCTGATATTTTGATTATTTTGCTAATCTCTCAGAACTCTACTGTCTTCTTTAACACCAACAAACCTAAACCATTTACACAAACTGTACAGAACATTGCTACCCTTTAATATTTTTTAGTATAATTTACTGGAAGTTCTTTTTAGCTCTGTGGACATCCAAAGTCATTTCCAGGCAGAAGTAAGCTTTCCTTGCTTAGGGTCCAAGCTAATCAAATGTATGTGATATTAGAATATTATCAGTATCATATTAATAATTACTAACATACTATTAATTGTACTAACAATTAGCAATTATTTTAGATGTACATATGCTTAAATGCTTTTCCTTTTCTATTTCAATAATGTTACTTCGGTGAGTTCCACAAGCTAACTGTGGTATTAGCATACTAGTATACTAGACAGTGTAATTGTGATGGTCAAAGGACAGAATTACTAATATATTAGTAATTATACTAGTATACCTAATTACAGTAGTAATTAATAACATATTAATAGAACTGTATTAGTAGAACTAGTGGAAAATACTACATGGAAGCTTACAATGATTCAAGGAACAGACAGAGTAAGACCATATTTATCTACATATGTCTATGTGGCAACTCTTTCAATCCACAAGTCCAAATACAAATATGCTTGCTCAAGAACTATAATGCAAAATATTTGGGAGATTTCTTTTTTTCTTTACACACAAAAAATCTGCCATTTCCTTCTGTCAGATGCGTAATATCTCACTACAATGAAGTTATATTCTCCCAATTCCTTCTCCTAATCTAACCAAAATTTTACTCTTGGCACAGCAGAGAGCAGTTTAGATGTAGCATAGTATTCTACATGTCTGTCCACTCTGAAGACTGAGTAAACCGTGCATATTTCATCATATTAACACACATTAAGCCTTTCACCAAATATTCTGAAATTACGGCATTAAAGAGATACAGAGGCTTAAAAAAAAAATGAAGTAATGCTCTTGTGATACTTGGTGCATTTTCTAAGTGTCAGGACTCTGAAAACAATACAATAAGATTTTTGGCTAGGCAAATGACATGACTCAGCTTTACTAATTCAAATCACAATACCGTGATAACAAAGGGCAGAAGACTGCATATTTGCACTTTAAGGTCTGTTATTTTTTTATGCTGTAGAGTGTTTCTCAAAAAGCTAGCATTAGTAGCTCAAGGAAATAGGGCCTGTTACAGAAGCAAAACCAAAAGCGTCATGAACATATTTTGCATGGCAAGATTTCCTATGGAATTGCAGAACAAGCAAAATGTCGCATCTACAGATTCTGTATAAAGTGATAAACCACACAAGTGACAGGTACAGAAACACTGCTACTATGCCACTGGCGTGAGAAAAAGCTTGCTCTCAAACTGAATACTTTAGCATTTTTACAGTAGAAAAGATTTTCTCACATGTAACCATAGTCTCCCTTGCTGCAAAGTAAGTGTGTGGCTTCTTACTGTCTACTACGGATGCAGCAGCAAACCACTCCTCAAAGCTTGCCGCATCCCTTCCCTTCCTTATACCCAGAACCTTTAAAAAGTGCATTCCCCAAGTGACGAGCACATTGAGAAGCAGTGCCCCTGCCAAATTTGGAAAGCAACAAGAAGCCACGAGATGGCATAGGCCCTGGGGCACTGGCAAAGAGCCCGGGGCAGCTCTGTGGGAGGTGCCACCGTCACCAGGCCAGAGTACAGGCCGCAGCAGCGGCACGGGGAGCAGCGGCCCAGCCGTGGGCACTCGGCAGCCCGTGGGCAGTGCGGTCCACGGCTGCCCTCTGCTGCGGGGACTGCGGAGCCGGGAGCTCAGGGCTAGGAGCTACAAAGGCCTTAACGTGGGAGGACCCTCCTCAACTAACGCTTGGAGGGACAGGGAACAGTGGGGGACAGCAGGGCATGATGCCCACTAGGGGCATAGATAAAAATTCTGTAGAAAATTCTGCAGAAGGAAAACCAGGGATAAAGTAAAGGCGATGAGTGAGAGGAGAGAAAAAGTCCCAAATAGCTTACTTATTTCTTCAGCTGTGCTCAAGTCAAAGCTGTGTATGTGATATGCTTCTATGCTGTTGACAGACTCTTAATTAAAACCCTCTCTGCAGTGCGTAAATGCATAATAATCAATTGATTTAGTGGCCATTTCAAATGTGATGAGAGAAGGTAATGGGTGTCCTGCCCATGAAAACACATGGAGCCTAAGTGGTTACTGCAGAAAAATGGCAATGGGTATGGAAGGAAATATGAATCAGTTTAGATCAAAACAATACATTGCAACTGTTCTTCCACAATCCCTGCTGAGGGACTTTATCCCAAAACAGGAAAACAGAACAAAAAGAAAACACAACCCCCCATCCCTTAAAATCCCACACAGCTAGTACCCTATTACAGATCATTCAACCAAGATATTGATAATGGCGATGAAGACATAAGATAATAAACAACATCAAAATCACAATAACCCAAGATTTTTAGCTGCTAAATATGTTGTTGAGACAAAAGATTCAGAGACCAAAACTTTGGATATTGTAAGCACTACTTCTCAAAGCATGTAGGCAGAAATATCAAAAGAGAAGAAATCCTTGATCTGCTTCCAAATAGTGTACAAGTCATTCGAAGAGACCATTGTGGTCGTAAATGAAATCTCTACTGGCAAGAGAAAAAGATTTTGAAAAAACACCACCACAAAATTTAAACATCAGAAGGAGGAATTATATAAAAATGAGAAGCCAGTCAAAAGGATAAAAAGTTTGTGGGTGGCAAGGAAGCTTACAGACACCATATCAGACATTCAGAGGAAAAAAAATCAAGAAAGAATATCAAAAGCACATGGTCTTTTCCTAATCTTTTCATATCCTTTGGAGAGGTATTGGGACATACAGAGTAAGTAAAAAATAATGACAACAAAAACAAAACAACAACAAAAAAGAAAAACAAACCCTTGCAAGTTAATTGTAGAGCCTTTATAGGGCAAGATAAGTAAGGACTAAAAACAAAAACAAAGTTAATAATAAAATCATTTTCAGGAACATCCAATGTAAGAATCCTGACAGGAGACAGTTGGGCACACAGACAATCTAGGTGTAACTGTAGCATGAAAGAGACTCAGAAAAATTAAACTTGCTTTAGGATTCACTACTACAGAAAACGATCAAAGAGAATCCTATACCAGAACTATACTTTCCAAGTGCTGCACTTTAGGCTCTGTCTCAAACTGAACAGGCTTTAGAACATACAAATGCAACTTTTAAGAGGATTTTAGAGATGATTCTGTAAATTACATACCAGTTAGTCTCACCTCTGTGCCTGGAAAATTTCAATGTATAATGTGGAAGAACAGCTTTAAAAAAAAAAGAAAAATAAATGTGATGCAATTTAAGAGATACACAGAATATCATTTTGTAGTTGATACTCATGTGCAATAAATTGATAAAACTCCTCAACAAAGTCATAAGAGTGATCACAGTGATGTTGGATTTACAAAAGAGTCTTACAATCCTTATCTAAGATTTAAAAAAATATATATATTATCTTGGAATGAGTGCAAAGATCTACCCTGATTAAAAATAACTACTTTAAAAAATTAAGAAACAACTATAAAGTAAATAGTTTTCAAGTAGCTGTGGAGTCTTAATTAGTACTTCACCATTTCCTTTACTGCTTGATGAATATAAGGTAATAATGTTGGCAAATGATGAAAGTTGGACAGTCTAAAAGTTGCCTGCAAACATCTTCTCTCTCAAATATTCAGTATTTAATACATGTAAAGTAAAGTTCCTAGCCAAAAACAACCTAACCTATACATACACAGTAATGGATACAAAATGAGCAACTCTGCAATAAATTATGCTTTTTCACAGTTCTTTGCAAATATAAACTCAATAATCGGCCATAGTTAAAAGGAAAACAATGTCAGTAATACTAAGGAAAAAAAAGGAGAATGAAAGCAAAGATAGATACTATGGCATAGGCATATCGTATACAAAGATCTTGAAAATTCAGCTCTAGTCACCTCATTTGAGCTACCAAGATGATTAAGGGATCTATCTTATAACGAAACACTAAGCGAGCCGGGCCTGTTTAGCCTAGAAAAGGGAAGACTGAGAGGAGATCTGATCAATAAGCATAAGTACCTGAGAGGAGAATGTAGTGAGGATGGGGCCAAACTCATCTCCGTGGTGGCCAGTAACAGGACAAGGGGTAGCGGGTACAAGCTGAAACACAGGAAGTTCCATCTCCATGTGAGGAAGAACTTCTTTACTGTGAGGGCAACAGAGCCCTGGAACAGGCTGCCCAGAGAGGTAGTGGAGTCTCCTTCTCTGGAGATCTTCCAAACCCGCCTGGATGCCACCCTGTGCCACGTGCTCTAGGTGTCCCTGCTGGAGCAGAGGGGTTGGACTCTAGAGGTCCCTTCCAACCTCAACCATTCTGTGATTCTGTGATTTATTTGAAATAAGAAGCAAAACAAATACGGATGGTAGACGAGTGATGAGAACAATCAAAAAATAGAATCTGCATATGAAAGTCATTCCAAAAACGTTTCATTTTGTAAAGACAACTACTGTAAGAAGATGAAACAGAGATCTATAAAATTACATAATGAGTGGTCAATTGCCATCCACACAGGAAATCAGGTGCTAAGTTAGATGGATCATCATTTGATCAAGTATAGCACACACTTTTAATAATATCCTTTAAATGAGGAATGGTAAGGAAAAAAATAATAAAAATAAAGTGATATACTGAATGCGCAAAAACTATGGATTTGCCTTCCGACCTTTCAACTTTTAAACTTCATTACTTTGGATTTACTTTAGATTTGAACTGTTATACATATATATATATATATATATATATATATATATCTTAGAGTGCATATTAAAGCATTTAATCTTAGCAAATACACGAATAAATCACAAAATGAATTGTGGTGAGCATCTTTTTCTTCAAAATCTTTCAACTTAATAAAAAGGAAGATGTGCAACTGCAGCTATTTGAAAGTCTTAATTAATAAACTGCAATAAGCTGTTCAATTTTTGTAATGTTAAAATCCCTGC
>NW_010583063.1:60974-79917 GCF_000705375.1 Tinamus guttatus | reverse complement strand
TTCCTGCTGTGAAAAGGAGAGCAGGTGCTCCTAAACTTCTCCCTCCCATTTTCTGCGTGTTACTGTTACTTACAGCAAGCATTTTGTTACAGCTCTTATACTTCAGATTTCCTAATCATCCATCTTATCAGAAACTGCACAGTATGAAAGAAATGGCACTGAAGTTTTATTTTGCAAGAGCAGAACTTTCGTAAAACTTTTCTCTCAATGTTTTAATCAGACTTCCAAGAAAAAAAAAAAAAGCTGAAACAGCAGACAATGATATTAGAGCTCTTACATTTCTTACAAAACTTCTCTATTAAATTATATTCATATGTTCTTTACAACAAGGAAAATCTTTAATTACCCTGACTATCCAATGTGGCAACAATTAGTCACTGCTGATTCAAATATTGTGAAAAAACTCAATATAATTTTCCCCATTCAAAAATCCCTAATTTCTTAAAAATGTATTTTTCATTATACTAAATTAATATTTGTCTCTATAAAAGTTGTATTTCAGTTATAAATTTTGAATAAACATCAGATAAAACATACAGTTCCCTTTTTGGTGATAATGAAGGACAGAAATACTGACGTTGTGATGTTTCCCATGAATGCTCAGAGGAAACAACACCAGAGATTATATTTTCCCTTAACAATTGCTGCTACTACCTTGCTGGCCTCTGCTCACTGAACTAGAATTCAGGTACAGCAAGTGGACTTGAGGTACACTTTTAGCATTCAGGACTGCTTCATCCCCAGCCCAGGAGCCTATGCCATCCTCACGACCTGTCCCCCATGACAGCAGCCTTAGCAGTCCTTCCTCCCTCCCTGCCCCAAGTACCAGGGACCAGATAAGGACTCGAATTGCCTGGCCTACTGGGCAGCACAAAGTACAGCATGGCCATGGCATCCACGCAATACAAACATTTATGGCAGCACGCACAACCAGTGTCAGCATGTTACCCACGCACCCACACTTGTTTCGCAAAAGCCATTTTGCATATGCCATTGCTTCCTTTATTGATAATTTAATGGTAGGTGCATGTAAAATAAATCAGAGGCAAATAAAAGGTGAAATCAGCAAACTAATAGTGGCCATTATATCATACAGTAGTAGAAAGCTGGACAGAACTAGAGAAGAAAGAGCAAAGGTTATGATGTAAAGATCAAGGCAAGTGCACAGCATTGAGAAAAATACCACACAACAGATCTTTTCTTGGTCTTCAGATCTCAGAAGAATTTAGATATAGGCTGGGGGGGCAGGCATTAGAGTGGGGACCAAAGCCCTAATCTTACAGAATTTTAAGTGTTTGTATAAAACACCATTTGATAAATAAAAAATTCAGACTAGTGATTAACCTGCAATTAATACAATTATAATAATTTTATGGATCAGTGTCTCAGTGTGGGCAGTCAAATAATGAAATGAAACAAGTATTTGCCCCTGTTTCTCTGTCACTAATAGCTACATATTAAAGAATAAAGACTTATTTTTCTCACTAACGACATCAGCATTTTCACTCTCTGCACACCAGTCTTTCCTATTGAAGACACAGCACATTCCTGTTGTGCAAAGTAATATTTCTCTTACATGGTCTGCCACAAATACAGTTTTCAAACATGTAATCTCAAATCCTGATAAAAAAAGTTGTGCTTTATCTACTGTTAGATGAACCTCCTTGCCTCTCCATAAGTACTTTTCCTATTATGTTCTTTGCTATAATATTCTTTCTTAGTAGTGTATCAAATTCTGCACACTGTGCTGCCTCACAGAGGAAAAATCACCACTAACTAAAACTTCCCCCTGGTTCTTGCCCCTCACACAAAAGAGGTTCTCTCTCTCTTGCTGTGGTTACTGCACGTGTAATATCCACAATAGCTTAAAAACAAAAGGAGGATCTTTACAACACCAGTTGGCACCTTCCATCCATCTAGTAGCTAGAAACTGAAAGGGGGCACATTTTGAGTAGTAAGAAGGCAGATTCATGTTTTATTTCTCTCTTCATCAGTGAGCAACCAGCTAGTCACTCAAATATTTATCTATGTTAATCACTAGAAAACCTAATTTAAATAAAATCCATTACTATATGCTGGTAACAGAAATCTTGATTTAACTCCAATTTTGACACAAGCTGTATCTGTGAAGTTTTATAAAATTAATTAAAAAGATGAGCTAAGGTTACAATAAAAGCCTTCTGCCTTGAAAGAAAATCTAAGACAAAAAAAAAATAAAAAGCCAGAAGTGTTTGGTCTTTCCCAAGCTTTGGCTGTATCAACAGCCTGTTGCAACTATATTGCAACCAGAAATGGATTACTGGATAGGATGAATGAGGAATATGAGTGGTATAGTGAAAATTAAAAAGCATGCAGAAGTCCTGGATAAACCACTTCACAAAGCTGCTAGATTTAAGAAACAGGCACCAGTAAGAACTTGTGTGAGACCAGGGAAATGCTGAGAAGAGGACTTAGGTTTGTACTGAAGCAACTAATAATGCAGAGTAATTGCACAGGGATTAAAGACACTATTTCTTAAAATTCTAGCCTAGACTGGAAAAAATAGTTGAAATCCTGTTAGGAATTAGAATCTACTAAAGCACCCGATTAACAACAAAAAACAGCCTACCCAACTTTAAAGCACTACTAGAAAGCCGTAACAGGATTCGGTAGAAATATGGTCTGCTTATTAAAGCTGCTCCTTCCACCTTTTAGGATATGGGAGCTGTCTTACCAAATCTATTTCAAAGCAAGGAGTAAATAAATAAATAATAAAAATAAAAAACATAGCTCTACCAGAAGCCACTTAACAATGCTATCATCAACAGGAACAAACAACAGCAATAGTCAATCTGGCATATATTTGTACATTCTGAAACCTTTCACAAAATGCCATCACACTCATAAGATCATAAACATAAAAGAAGATGACAAAGTCAACAATATATCATAAATGATCCAAAGTTTTGAGATTCCAAAACAGCTTTTCAAAGAGTATATTTTGTAGACAATATTTCAGTGGTTTGTATTTTAAAAGAAAAAAAAAATCCAGTAAATTAAATACAGCATTTACCCAGGTTTCAAGTTATTTTAAGTACTTCAGTTAAATATTGATTAAATCTTGCAATCCTAATTTCAGTGAATTCATACCCAACACAGTTGTTCTCCCTTCTGTTCCTGTAACATTTTGAAATTCATCTAATTCATCAGAAAAATAAAACACAATAGCATGCGAATGAAGAAATGGACCCAATACAGCACTCCATTGAAAGCTTCTCTCTCTGGGTTTTTTCCTAAGGCCAGTCAAAAATCCATTTACAATTCTTCTGCAATTTACATTACCACTGCATTCCGCAGATATGCCTTTTATGTAATATGAGGAATATTTACAAGAATGACTATAAAAGAAGTGGCCTATTACCACAAGTTGACAGAGGAGAGGAAAAAAAAAAAGTTTGAATGCCTTTTAAATTCACAAAAGAAATCTCTTGTATTGTGAGATGAGTAAATATACATTTTATTGTGTATGAAACAGCAAAAACTCATGAAGCACATTGACAGGACAGAGAACATTGATCACATTTTTGTGTCACAACTGTCACACCTCCTAAATCTTTATGTAACGTAGTAAGCATATCCAGCCATTCATTTTAGTATCATTTCAATTTTCCAATAGTACTTTCTCATTAGAACATTCAATACTGCAGCAGAAAAACTAGTGAACAATCAAACTTAACGAAATAGATAAAATCCTTACTTGTCTAAAAAGCAAGTAAAAATAGTGCATGCATTGAATGTGTGAAGCTAAATTCTTAGGCTTGCTATTTTACGTTTTCTTCCACATGCTCTATGGTCACTCTCAGTGTCCTGCATGGAGTTACGGATGTCAGAAATGTTCTTGTGAGACCTCAAAATCATGCAAATTTATTTGCATGCTTCCACCATGCAAATTTGTTTGCTACTGCACACCTCTTTTCCTCTATTCCTACTTTATGTTCTAAATAATTTTTAACACTGGTCTTCCAACCATTTCCACAAGCTGTTCCATCAGATAAGAGTTTTTTACATGCTCGTTACATCAGTGACTTCTGAACTGTGTGGAACTATGAGCACTAAAAGCTACTAAAGGAATACACAGAATCTGTACATAGCTCTTACACATGATCATGTGTGCTTAATATTGTAACAGGATAAAGGTTAAGCATAATATTGTTTGACCCCTTCAACTACTGACATTCATGCCATGTTATTGTTAGTGTTGCATGTTAAGCAAGCAAATTTTCAATGAACTTGTGTTGGCTTTACCACAGACACAGATGTTAGGCGGACTCCTTTGTTCATAAGGTTCTCATTATTAACTGAAACCAAGTTGAATATTTGACTGAAGGAAAGGACCATATCATTGTTTTCAGATTTTGCTCTATGACTTAACTGAACTACATCTGCCAGCTTTGGAAATACCGAGTACTTCTTGGCGCCAGTACTGGCGCCTTGCTCTATGACTACCATCTTAAGTGCTTCAGATTGAGGAAGTCTACTAACCATCAAAACAATTTAATAAAAAACTTAAAATTATGATTAAGGATTACTCACTAGCTGCTATAGTGCACTAAGGATTTTTTTTTAAATGAATAATTCCACAGAAAAAAGAAAATCATAGTAAACTGAATCCACAGCTGTAAATACGTAGCCTAGAAAGTTCACAAGATGTTTCAGTGATTTATGAAGTCTGTGTTTTACTTAAAACCACATTTCTTTAATAGATAGGCTGGCACTTCACAAGATAATTCAATCTGCTTCAAATCTATCCAAATCCATTGGGAAACATAACGGATGCTCCGAATATAAAGGCAGTTCCACTTTTCACCTTCTTGCACTACTGTCTCTTAGCATAAATGCAAAAACTACTGCACTCCCTCCAAAATATCTCCCCCTAAGAAAAGCTGCTGAAGATGAAAGAACTACACAGTTTGTGCTAAACCACATATAGGAACTACTTTACACAGCAAATCAATTAACTCTTATAATTCACATTTCTGGATATCTCCTGGCAATACTTGAATTACAACACCCAGTGCATCAAACTTTCTTCCTCAGAAAGACCAAAATCAAAGACTCTAAGTCTCACATGATTTATCTAATCGATGCCAAGAACTATAAGTGGCACTTCTGCAAATAAACAGCTAATATTCAACTGATTCATCTTCTATACTCTATAAGGATATACAATATTACAAAGAGCAAGATTAATGTCAGAATAAACTGTTTTCAGAAAAATAAAGCTTAAAAATGCTCTCATATTATTCAAATTTATTTTGCAATCAAATGAAAAGATGGAAATAATTGAAATTTCCAGATTATCAACAATCCAATCTGAACTAAAATCAACAATACTTATTTCACTTACCATGCTGAATGTCCTTCATGTCTAGATGAAGGCTAGACATTAGTATTCCAACAGCTTGAGATCTTTTGTTACTTAACAACTTGACAACCTGCCAAAAGAAACCCATCCATTAGTATTCACCTGCATGAAAACATTATGAGATATTTTGCATTATTAGTAACAAATTCAAGAAACAGTACCTTGTAATATGTATATCTCTATGCCTCAAAATGCTTAATTTTATTATTTGCCAAGGGTGCTTCTGCTGCATGAAACCATCAGAAAGTGTAGATAACCACGTCATCTAGCTGAATCTTAATTCTAACGGAATCACTACAAGACTCCCCCAAGCCTTCATCCTTCATTAGGATGCACACTTTCAACTTCACATGGGTGTTACTGAGCATATGAAACGGGCTGCCACATAAAAAATTTCCAAATGCGTCTATCTGGGAGTTGCTTTAGTTTCCACAAACCACACAATAATTTTCATCTTTGATGTAAGCTAAAACTGTGAGAATTTATATTTTATTAAATGCTTGAAGTATTAGGCACCAATATGAATTTTATTTAAAAAACAAAATAACCATGTACATATTGGCATTTCCTTTGATCACTTTTAGGCAATACAAAACTACTCTAAGCTTTTTCATTTTAAAATAAGAAAGAAATGCTCTCAAAACATTTTGCTCCAGTGGGTTAAAATTAGCCACTAAAGCATAATTTTGTACATATTTATTTTGCAAACACAAAAGCAACAAGTAATTCATAGACTATATTTCATACATCTCTAAGCTATTTAAATCCAGCTTACTGTAAATATTATACCACTGCAAAGAGAAACAAGTAATGATTTTATCTGGAAAACTACAGTAAGTTTACTGTATAGGGCTACAGCCGTTATGTGGATAAGAGGCTATATTTAATCTACTCACATTGCTGTGTTTTACCTTGTACTAAGCACCCTGAAGAAAACCTTTGTTATTTGTGAGCATTTGGAGAAAACAACTCAGACAGTTAGAACGGCAAGTGACAATTCTTTTCAAGTTTCAGCCAGGTAGTGTGCATTTTTTTCACATGGCTTATATCTTATCATCAAGATGCTCTATCACCTACTCTCCGACTGGAAAAAATAGTTTCACAAATCATTAGAAAATGTAGAATAAATTTAGCCAGAATAAATAATCTGAATCTAATTCACATCTTAATTCCATAGAAGTACCCACAAGACATTTTCCATGTGGTATCACCACTTTGGATTCATTAAGTCTTCACATGAGCCCATACGTGTTGGTAGGCTGAAGTTTGAGCGGTAGTTGGAAAGAAGTGAAGGCTTGGCCCAGTACTCTGCCACTAGGACTGCTCAGTAATAGGAACTTGAGAAATTCTAGGTGCTTGCAGTATAGGTTTTGTGAGGTTAGCATAGTGGTTAGGTATGCACTTAGTCATTTCATTTATTAATACTATTTTTTTTTCCTTAAGCTGTCATAAATATCAGTGTGTCAGGTAATTCATCATGCTTTTCTCATAGTACAGCATTCTGCTCAAGAACTGAACAAGCTGGAACTCAGAAACAAAACAGGCCGTAACTATTGCTCACAAGGGTAAAGTCTTAAATTCAAGCCACAGCTACTGATGCAATCAGTACAAATAAGCAAGAAATCCCTACACAGCTGTCTAACCCATATAATATACTGCTAGAAATTTAAAAATTGAAGTCAAATGAACTGAAAACAAAAACAGTTTACAGATCAAGGATATGATAGTCAGACTTTTTAACTTCAAAGGGAAAACCATCACAATTAAGAAAAAGAAAATTAGGATATCCCACACTTTCCTTCCAATATGCTGTCACTCCACATGAATTTTAAATGGAACATCTAAATCTTATGTAAGCCTAAACTCTGAGATGAGGCTGTTGTGGAAACTGTTGATTCCAATCTCCACCATTAATACTTTTGCTCAAGTCCAAAACATCTCAGAAACAATGATAAAACAACTTAAGCTTGCTGTCATCTAGAGAGTCTTTTATAGCATTTATTTTGAACCAGAAAAATATTTCAAAGTGACAAAAAAGAAAGTTAAAAGGAATTCAGAAATATTCCAAAAGACATATAAGAAAATAGCAGTATGTACAAAGCACTGGTAAGAACTCCTCTGGAATTAGTTTGTACCATTCTTGTCATTCAAGAGAACTGAATTAAAAATACAACTTTTTTTTCCCCTGACTACTACTTCGGCCAGGGAAAAGAAAAATTAAAAAGCTCCTAGAGAGTAAAATTTGCCTTTCCCCAAAGAATATTGCACACGTACTCGGATGTGAATGTAACTGGCATCAAGTGAGAGACCACAACCTCGACCTTTCCAAACGCGACAGAACTATTGCCCTTTTGGACACCCAGGGAGCAAGGGTCAGCTGGAGCCTTTCCTGAATCTACTTGGATGATTGAATCTGAATCCAGAGGAACCTATGGAATCTCTTAATCTCTTCTACTTTTACTGATCTCACTGATCCATATACCAGTACCTTACAAAGTTGTGAAAGCACTTTATATGAAACCACTGTTTCTTCCACCCATCACCGGCATACTCAAACCTATAGCTCAGAGGACTAACTGAGATCATGTCAGTAGATATGGGGACCAACAGAGAAGAAAAGATTTAGTGGCTTATTAAATCCCTTTGAATCCTACATTCCAAAGGACTACAGTCTAAAAGTTAAAAGGAAAAAGAAAAAAGTTGCCTTCCCCCTCGCCCCCCCTGCCGAAAGTGAATTGATGGAATAAGAATAATTATTTGCTGAGAGTCATATCTTGCACAGTAATCAGGGAATAAAAGCATTATCCCTGTCAAGGAGAGATTGCCTTTGCTGCCACAATTATGAAGAACAGACATAGTAAAAAGCAAGACTGTCAGGTGAATGGGCTGCAGAACAGCAAGAAAGTGTTTTTATATAGCAAATACCATTTTTTTTCTGGCAGTATTTAAAAAGGAGATTTTATGTTAGCTTTTTATCCTCATCTTTATGCATTCATTCTCATCTCAGAAAATTGCATGAATACTATAGTTTCCTCCAATAGAACGGTCGTAATAACACAATACTAATTCAGAAAATATGAATATTACCATAAATGCCTAAAGCAATTCCCACATTTAAAAATAAAACAATAAAATAAATCAGCTGCACAGTCTAGGCCTACAGGCTACAGACTAGTGACGCCATTTAAAGGCGGAACAACAAAAGGTTGATAAATTCAATCTCCACAAGATCTAACAGTCTCAGTCACAATACACAGCTCCTTTTTACTTTGGATTCTGGAACTCTATTTAAAACAAATTTTAAAAAAATAAATAAAAAGGAAGCTAGAGATATTATCTGCAGCCTAAAGTCTAGGACAAACTTTCTAATTGTTGAGTGGTCCTCACTGTTAAGCAGTAAACAAACTACAAGCCAAATTTGTTCCTGATTGTTTAACACAAGCAAAACAGTCAAAAAGATATTTAGCAAAAGGTAATGCAAGACACATGTTTGATGAGAACCCTAAAGCAAAAATACAAAGATTCTCTTTCCCCAGAATAATATTTAGTTAATGCATGGAATTTTGCAATGACGCTCTCTTTCTGGTTCTGATTTTCACTGCTAGCATTAAGCAAAATTATCCCATGGTTCTCACTTGTTAGGAAAACTACTGTACATTATAAAAAGGTCATAGCTGGAAACTTCACTGTAAAAATATAACTTTTGCAGAGAGAATGTAGAAACCTCAACTTCCCACCATGACCTTAAGAGCCTAGATCAAGGCAACAATGAAGTAATCTTTTGGCTAGGCCTTGTGACAACAGTTCTTTCCTACTGAATGTGAAAAATGCAAACAAAGTACAGGACCCAGCAAATCATTTACATGTAAATATGCCCATCTCTACAAATGTAACAGAAAAATACTGTGCTCTCAAAGTTATTTTTAAGTATATCCAGAAATAACTTTCAGCTGATAATAGCAACTGTGATAGGGAAAACAGGAACTATTTCAAATAGTAAGGACATTTTGGTACAAGAGGAGATCAAATATTTAGAATTAACACTTAAAAAGGAAGAATGGGTGATAGGTGGGTTTATGACACCCACCTATCAGCATACCCCTGTCAATTGTACACACTGATTTAACTGAACTCAGCTTTTACCACAGAACATCAGCTACAAAGTGCAACTTGCAGCACCACCTCACCTCCTTCCTTAAATCTGCCAAAGCTGAAATCAATGCTGTAAACTAATTGGCTACTTTCACAATTAAGGATTCGCACAGTATAGAGAAAGACACTTAATGTATCAAAGAAAAAAAAAAGCCACTATTCACCAAACACTTCTAAATGCAACTTGGTGTCATGCAATGCAATTAGTACAGCCACAGACATATCTGCCAGTTTATGGATGCTACATTTTCATGCTTATGCAAGATTAAACTTCTCATTCGTCCTTCATTCTTTCCATCTATCCCCCTACACTAGTCTCATAAAGAATGCTTTCAACTCCGTGGATAATAAATAGTTCATGTCCTTTTATGTTGTTTTATCACTAAAATACCACAAAACTGTTACCATAGAAGGAATCCTTTACTACTAGATTGTTGCCTTAGTTAATATTCCTGTTATGACATTAGATGAAAAATTATTCAGATTGCTTAGATTCAGATATACAGTAATAAGTAAAATAAGCATTGTGTTCCTCAGCAGGAGACTGATCAACAGAGTAGAATGATCCTCTCTTTAAAAATAATCAGAGTCTCCTAATATCAACGACTTGAGTGGGGATGAATAGCAAGTTTAAATTCCTTAATAACTGTAGTTATTCCTCTTTTTCCCTAAACCAGGACCAGGTTACCTTCAGGTTAGTTTCTATATTTAAAGCCCTCATGCTGGCAATTGTCAGAACGTAACGCAAATGTGGGTTCAAGTACTACTATTCTTCAAAAATAAAATCCCGACAAGCCAAAATTTCCATAAAAATGGACATGAATCACAATTTTCATGCACAGCATGCAATGCACTCAGCAGTTAATTTTTACAGGTGGTCAGCCAAGCTGCTTTCAACAATCTTGTCACTGTGCACTCAAATTAGGTAAGCCATTGCACACATTTTTTCAAACTCTTGCCAGATATATTCCATGCCCCAAAATATTTGAAATTAATATTCTTAAATAGTTTTATAAAAGTTAGCACATCAAGATGAGAGTGAAATGGAAGAATGGGCGGGGGGAAACAAACAAAACAAAATCTGATATCTAGTGGGAGACATGCTATGTTCTTGAAAACAACCTCCCCCAAAAAGTTTTTTTTAAAAAAAGACTAAAACAATGAGTAAAAGCTTTAGTGTTCTCACTTTTAAAGGAAGACATACAGTTACAGCCAAAAGTACATCATTGATGGTGAACACTCACAATGAATCTTTTCAGTTATAGCCTTTTTTTTTTTTCATGTTGTTGTTTGTACTGAAGTCAGTACTAAGAGTCCAAACATGACCACCAGGAAAGGTTAGAATACAGAACTGACTTATCATCAGCAAAAATGAATATTTCTCTCATTTAAAAGATTTGTATGTCTCACTACAAATAAAATAAGCTGATATGAGCAGCTTGATTTGCACACTCATGCTAAAAATCTATTTTGCTCATAAACCAGCTAGAATATGATAGAAATACAATTACATTAAAAAAAAAAAAACCTACATTGCGTTTTTACTAACCCATCATGATCACTGCATTAAGTTCTAATTTTTAACTGATATCCATTGTACTAAGTTCTACTTTTAAGGTGAAAACCATTCTTCCCATTTAATTCTGAAGTCTGGGCTTGTTTGTTTGAGCAAATGTTAAAGATTATTTTAAATATTTACTTCTCTTCTCAGCAGAATCAGGGCAGAGAAACTGGAGAAGACATATATATTGCTACCTCCACATCTTCTGCCTGCGTTTTTCCCTTGATGGCATCTACTGATACAACGCACTGAGCCACCGCACTGCGAAAGAGGATTAGATAATCAGCTCAGTCCTCCCATCTATCCAGGGCAAGAAGGAGGGGGAGGAAAGTATTTGAAAGATGTAGAACTACAGCCTATGGAAGTGTGATGCTGTGGCTAGGAGGCTCCACTGGAGAGTTTCAGGTACAGTAAGAACAGAAAATCTTACTGCTTACAGCTCAAGATGGCAGCTAGCTTTCCGATGCAATTCAAGATTTGGCTTATGCTTTTTAGATATGCAGCTTTCAAGCTCACAGAGCAGCTGCAGCCCACTCGCGTTAATCCCAAGTCCATTTTGAGAAGACTTTCAATAAAGCTGAAATTAGACTGAAAACAAAGTTTTTCAGTGCATATGGAAACATAATGAAGCCATTATCAAACACTTTGCATGGCCCCTGTGTTAAGGAAAGGGCATAATCTTTCCTGTTGTTACAGTATCTGTTAGCTTTTAAACTGCAGCAGCTGATACAGGCCACAAGAGTATGGTTAGCAGAATCTTTCAGTATTAGTAAGGATACATATGAAATAGAGAAACTCAAACAGCTTCTTAGAGCACAAGATGAATTTGCACGATTGCATGATGCCAAGCACATACTTATGCATTTCCACTTACAAATATATAATCCAAAGAAAAGAGAGCAGTAAGAAAAAACAAGAATGAGAAAGGCATGTGGTTAATTGAAGACATCAACCTTGGAAGCTTGACCACATCAAGATATTTTGTGCATAGATGCAGTCAGGTAAAAGTGTGTTTGTAGCAAAGAGAACTTTACAGATAATACAAAAAATGCAATAATTCATGTAAAGAAGAGAATGAGAGAAAGAGGTTGCATGCATACTGCATCACATAAAATCAATTATCCTTACAAACTGAGCAGGAACTGTTATTTAATTTTATAAATTAAATTAACTTTGTTAATTGCTTGCTGGTATAAATAATAATAGATCATACAAATCTTTCCAAGATTCCTACATTTGGTGGCAGTAGAACCCCAGAGGTATCTCTGGAGAGGGCATAAAATCCCCACAAATGGTGGTGCCATTGACAGAGTTATTAAATCAATAAATGGGGATAGAAAAAGCTGCTTAAGACAGTACCTCAACTATTTGCAGAGGCAACTAATCCTTCTTTTCAGAAAATTGTTTTTCTCTTGATGTCATTCCTTTTTAATATATAGACATGACTAATCTTTTATCTGCTAACTCAATATGGCATTTATCTTATTTACCAATTTATCCTTTTTTTGTGTGGCATTTTATTTCTGGGGGTATTCTATTACTACGGCTTCTTCGTGCTCAACTTAAAAATTCAGAAATGCTGAAATCATTAATGAAATACTCTTATTGATACATCTTGTTTGCATCTAAAGCTTTTGAAACAGAGTGAAACTTAAGTAACTTATTATTTTCTGGGGTGGAAGGGGAAGATTAAAATCTTAATGTCAACAGATTAATAGTGGACTTTCCATATGAGAATACCTGTAACATTTTTCTTGCGTTTACAGGATAGATTATAAACACATGCTCTGCTCTTGAAAAGTTCATTGCAGTTGCATCTATATTCTCTTCCAAAAATAGGTTCAGATGATCATCAGTAACGCATCCAAGATGACTATTGAGAAGAAATCAATCTATGCAACTCATTTCAATCCCTTCTATATACCTGTCCCTATTAGACTGATGACAATATCAAGATTTTCTGATTACATACAATATTTTTCCACTGAACATGTTCACTGTACCTTGGCCAGTAATCGCCATGCTGAGAAAATTTTTAATGTTGCATTTACCATTATTATTTAGTGCATGGCCTTAATTATCTATCATTTTTCTTCCTGCTTCACTATATGTTTTTAACTGCTGCAGCAAATGATAAAATTTTACTCACATTAACAGGTTAATTTAAGTAACCAAAGTTCAAAGTTCATCATTCTCAATTAATTTTTTTGCTCATTTCACACAGTCCATGATGGGTAGGAAAGGGACCCTACTGAAAACACTATCCAGCCACGTAAATAAAAATCAGTGTTGTAACTATATGGCATGGTTGAATTGGATGCTTCAAATCAAGGTGTCATCCTTTGCTCGGATTAAACTCTGGAAGTGTGATGAAATACGCTATTTGCTCACAAATCCCCAAGTCAGGAGTTCCCCCAGGTTACAACCAGGACCTAAGAGGAATTGC
This sequence comes from Tinamus guttatus, assembly GCF_000705375.1. The sequence continues at coordinate 66,354 of NW_010583063.1, read as the reverse complement.
TTCATATGGAGAGGCAAAAAGGAATCAGATCTCTTAGGTTCTATATTCCCACTTCTCAGATCTCCTCAGTTCTTCACTCCCTCCTCAGTTATTCATCTTAGTCTTCCTTTGCCTCTCTCCTCTTGCTCTTTATTTTCCAACCTGCCGGGACAAGCTTAGGAAAAATCTTCAGAATTACATCTGAAGTTCCTCCCAAGCAACATGAACTAAGTTTTAAAATAGAGTGGCCAAATTTAAGGAACTATTTTTACAACTAATAAAAGACGTATCAGATACTTTTTTTCCATATTTCAAATACCTGCAACTATGTGTACATGAGAAACAGACTTTTAGTTTCTTAACATTAGCAAAATGAGGCAGACACCCAACGTGTCTGCCCAATGGGCCGGGGGGGAAAGGCAGTCTAGAGGACCAACCGGCAAAATGATTGGAACAGTGACTTATAATAAAAGCCAGACAACTTTAATAGGTAGCAATGGCTGCACCACCTATAATATAGCCTGTAAAGGTCTTTGAAGATTGAGTGAGCCTGCACACATTTACAGCAGCTGAGAATTTGACATATATATATTACCAGAGTAAAATAAATCACATCTTTTTGTTATAGTACTAAACATGAGAATATATATATTTTATATATATATATTCTTTAAAAAGTTGCATTCACAAATAAACATTGTTTTCCTCTTCCTTTAAAATTCTGTACTGTGGCCTTCATTCAATGCTAGCTATAACATTCACCTTTTTTGGAAGGATTACTTATTTAATATTGTCAGCCTCCGAATTTGTAGATATACATTCTTAAGTTATTTGCAGATGATCATATCAAGAAAAAAAAAAAACCCAGAGGCAATATGTGCATAGGGTGAAATTAACATAATAAAGCAACTTTACAGATAATATTATGACCTGAAAACAGGTACCACTTACAAAAAAGGTCATAAACATATTTATATATACACACATAAAAGAAAACATATTGCATATAGCATAATGTAATGTGTGCAGCACAGCACTTTAGTTAAAAATGAACTTTTACCAACTACAACACCCCCAAGATTATTGAATCTTTGTACAAATTAGCATGAGCATTTGTCTCCTGCTGTGGCCTCCTTTGGAAATATATTTTTTATTTCGGCTTCCAACAACAACAACAAAAAAACATTGTTTTATTAAAGTCAGATGTCTACCATAGTGCACCAAATATTTTATGCATTTGAAAGTTATCGGGGCAATTTTTATTCACAACTATTTCCAGTTTATCTAGTATTTTGCATCCAGCACATTATCAACAGATTCACTTAAAACACACACACCTCAAAGTTAAGAGGAAAAGCAACGGCCAAGCTAGGACTTTTCTGGAAGGGAGTACAGTAAGCTTTGCACATCCTCATTTTTCTCTATATAATACTCTTCTGAAGCTCAACAGGTGACAGCACATCTGCTTTGCATAACACATCCTCATAAAAATCACAACAGAAACAGCATTTGTAAGATCTTTACAACACCCGTAACTATCATAGGATCCACGTAAGTCAGTAACCACTTAAACAGCACTTCAGTGCTTCCTATAAAAACATACTTGTGGAATTACAGCCATACTTTCTCAAAATAACTGTTTCTTCTTCTAAACATGGATGGACTTCATCAGCAAAGTGTTTACTGCAGTATAAATGAAGAGAATTACAGAAATGAGGGCCTACATTCCAATGCTGCGGACAGTGTGTATGTAGAATGTATTTTTGAAGCTCTTCTGCATCAATTTTCTCACACTAATGCTACAAAGAGTCCATACTCTACTCATACATGTGAGAACTCAACATCTGGAAAAAAAAAAAAAAAAAAAAAACACCACTACCAAACCACCACAACCAGCTAGCTCAACCTGCAAGCCTGTGCCACCTCTCTGTACTATAAACACCACATTTGGTTATCTGTTTGGCTGGTCTTTTTCCCACCACATCCTAACAAGTTTGACTCTCCACTAGACAATTTCTCTCTCTTTTAGAGGGCAGCACACTTACCCAATAAACCGCATAAGGGAAGCACACACTCATATCAATTTAGGTGACCCGCAGGAATGTTTGTTCTAAAGCACGGCACCTACTGCTTTAAGCCTCTGTGTGGCAATTTCTGTGACAAATAACTTGTTCTTTCCAAAATAAAAAAAAAGTTAGTCAGCCATTTTCATTTACTTTTATCTAGTTTTATTTATTTGTTGACAATAAATCATATTTTGTCATTAAAAAACACTGCTAATATTAAAATCTGCCCCTAATGTTTATTCAGAATTGCTAACTGGTTTTAGTTAGTCACTGTTTATGCCACAAAATTAAACAGCCAATTTCTATCATGTCAGGAAATTTGTATCAACAAACCTCATAAAATGCAAATGGGCTGACAGTTCACAAGCAAAACAGCATACCTGCTTGCCCTCTCTTGTTTATTTAAAGACAAGGTACTTGTCCTCTCTTGTTTATTTAAAGAGCTATCATATTATTTTAGTGAAGAATAACCATAAAATCAACTTTTTTTTTTTTTTTGTAGGAGTGAAGAGAAGCAAGATCTTATATTTTACAGATCTAGCAGTACGCTGCTGCCTTTCCCCCTATCTCTGGTAGTACAGTTTGGTACTGCATACAGGGATCCAGCACACACACCTATAAGCCCAACTTCACTACCAGCTCTGTTGCCTGTACCTGGCTGCCAACACATCCAACCAAAAGATAAGTCAAATGGGACAAAATATTTCTCCACAACTACTGGGTAAAAGCTCATCTCAAACATCAGATCTACTGTGTAGAGATTCTGAAGTGTCTCAGTATATTTGTGAGTCAGGAGTAAATTTGTGTTGTGTTATCCCGTATATTAGAAAATGATAGGAAGAATACCCTGATCCTGAATAGAGTGCAAGAAAATCAAGAAAAAATATTAGACAAAAAGAAGAATTTTAACTACTGGTTAGGATTCTACATATAAACATTCTCCTCTCTAGCCTGGAGGTTAAATAATGAAGACTCTACCATTTATCATAGCACCACAGTTATAATCTGGTTTCCACGTGGATACCAAGAAGATTAGAGTTCTCTACCCAGTCCCATTAGTATTCAGATTCATTTCTTTTCTTCCAAGGGTTTACATTCAACATTAAAAAAAAAGCTTCCTATTTTTATTTTATTATAAAGCCTCCCATTTCAAAACACTTGATTGTTTCATCTAAGGTTTTTGCAGCTATGCCTTTCTTTTTTTGTGTACATAATTTATATTCACTATACATAAACATAAAACAAACACAGAACTGTTATGATTGACATAACATTTAGAGATAGATCCTTAACACTTTTTTTCTTCTCTTCTGTGAAATCATAGTAATTTATATCCACCTCTTTCATTCTTTACTTTACAAAATTCCTCACAATAATTTGTATGCCACTTATTGCACACCTGCAATAATTTTGTTTTTCTTTTAGCAAAATTTAAGGTGGACAAAGGAAAAATTTTTGAAGAATTAGTACACAACTTGAAAAACAATTAATAATAATAATAATAAAATCTTTAACACATCTCTCTTTGAAACCCACAATACATTCTGTTTTTCTTGCAGCTCTACATTGTGTGCATAGATATGGTAACAATTTCATACCAGACAAAATTCATCTCAGCTGCATGCAAAAAAAAAAGTCTTTATGTAAATGCTAGCCTATAAAAGATCTGAAAGTAAATGAGTACTCACTTGTTTAGTCTTTGTTTTTGTAATGGTGTCCGAAATGGGTTTCTTCCTCTCTTTAACAGCTGTTTTAGAAAACAGTTCTTCAAACTCATGATAATCTATGGAAGGTTCTTCAATTTTTTCCCACACAAGTGAAGCACTAGAATCTCTAAAGTTAAGCAAAAGACCTATGTAGGGCAATGTCAAACTAAATAGTCAAACGGTGGAATAAAGAAAATAAGACAGCAGCAATTTACAAGTGGTTGCCTAACTTCTACTAGCAGTATTCCGATAAAACTACTGATTTTCTCCCATACTTTCTTGCTTGCTTGTTCACTTATACTAATTATCAGAATCATTTATAGTCACCCCCTTTACACAGAGGAATATAAGCAGGTTAGTCTACAAAACATACAACATGCACACAAAAAGGCGTAGAAATGGACAGTTATCTGCAGAGCACTCATGTGACAGTGGCAAGAAGAACTTGAAAGAAATAATCCATCATTAAATAACAAAGCAAAAGGATTGGACAACCAGTGCTCAAAAACATAAGCATACAGAAACATCTTCCTATGAGCAACAGTGATACTTTACAAACAAAAAAACAGCATCAACAACCAAACCCAAGTTATTTCAGAAATAGGTCAACCAGTAAGTGCCAAAGGGACAGCTTGAAGCTATCATGCAGATAAATCCCAGTTTCGATTCAGCTGCTGTGGTAGAGAGAGAGACAGAGCGCGAGCCAACCTACCTTGAAAGTGAGGTTGGAAGTACAAGTGTCACATTAAAAACAAAATTGAAAGTACTTTGTGGCAAAAAGTCACACCAGAATTTCTGATTACCACATGATATGTAGCCTCTAAGGGCAGTTACAAACATATCTCCAAAGAGCTTTCATATGTAAATAAGGTTACTCAGTTTGTGTTGTAAATATAGCAGACACCTTATTTAAATACACACCTATAAATAAAATTGTGTGCACTTAATTTCAGAGGCCCGTGTGATAGGAAATAAATCCGTGTTCTAGTAACACACCGAAAGCCACAAAGTGAAAGCAATGCTCACTCTGCAATTATATAATTTACCTTTTACTGTGCAGCTGAATTCTTGTCCAATAAAGAGGCTTCATTGGTCGAGAAGGCTCTATCACTTGTTTCCTGCTCCCTTTCTCCTGACTCACACCCATCCCAAATAAACCAGATGGTAACAGAGGAGGAAGAAACCCAGAGACTTGTGGGACTGCTGGGTAGGCGCTGCTCGGAGCTGGTGGTGGAGGAGGTGGCACAGCTCCAGGCAAAGGTGGTGGGGCCAGGGGTGGCATTCCCAGGCCAGGCAGAGGAGGTGGTGGTGGAGGGACACCTGCACCAGGCAGAGGGGGTGGTGGAGGCGGTGGGACACCTGCACCAGGCAGAGGTGGAGGAGGAGGAATAAGGACAGTTGCACCAGGCAGAGGTGGAGGAGGAGGAATAAGGACAGTTGCACCAGGCAGAGGTGGAGGAGGAGGAGGAATAAGGACAGTTGCACCAGGCAGAGGTGGAGGAGGAGGAGGTGGTGGTGGGAAACCTGCACCTGGCAGAGGAGGAGGAGGAGGTGGTGGCGGGGGTGGTGGAGGAGGGAACCCTGCACCTGGCAGAGGCGGAGGAGGGGGAGGAGGGAAACTTGCACCAG
>NW_010583063.1:48986-60858 GCF_000705375.1 Tinamus guttatus | reverse complement strand
GGAGGGGGGATACCTCCACTGGGCAGAGGTAGTAGTGGAGGTGGCAGTGGGACTCCAGCATCTGGAAGAGAAGGGGCTGGAGGTGGCATTGGTATCTCCCCACTTGGCAAAGGTGGAGGAGGTGGTGGTGGAGGTGGCATCACGATGCCTGGCAAAGAATGGTCCGGGTGCGGCATTGCTGGGCCAGAGAGATGCAGAGGGAGTCCTGCATCAGGCAGGGATGGTGAGGGTGGTCCTCCTGCCAGAGGTGCAGATGCAGCCAGGGTAGATCCTGGCAGTGATGGGAGAGTGCTACAAGAGGGCTCGGGTGGCACAGAGGGGGCATGTTCACTACAAGTCTCATTTCCAGTACTTAGAGGCTGATGGGGAGCTGGCAATCCAGGCTCTCCTTCAAATGCAAGGGACAAATTAACTTTGGGTTCTGGAAGAGGTGACTGCGGCGTACTTTGTACTGATTGGCTTGTATCCAGTGGCACCGAGATTAGTTTCGGTGACAGAATTAAGGAGATTTCAGAACAAAATGTGGGCTGTAGTTCCAGAGTTGGCAATTGCTCGGTTGGCCCTTCACTTTTGCCCCCTTTCAAGTGCAGTGGTGAGGGTGGCTGTGGCAGTGCATTGGCTGAAGGCATTTTGTGTGGTAGATAATCTTCTGTTGGTGATGTCTGTACAGATCTTGCTTGTGACACAGTTCTGAATGCAACCTCCTCTCCGTTTGTTTGAAGAGTTATGCTACTGAGTTCCCTGCAGACTGGATGTCTGTGCTCATTTTCCTGCTCCCTTATAGCAGTCTGTACTTCTCTGGCAGGGTATTGTTTCTCTAGTTCTGCAATTTTGGTCCTCAAATCCTCAATAGTTTGTTCAAGTTGTTGGATGACACTGGCACGCTCCTCGGATTTCACTTCAAAATCATCCTTAAAATAATAATAATTAAAAAAATTATAATAAGCACAACAACAGATAACATTTGTCACTATACTAAAAAATGAAACTTAGACCATGAATATTGGTATTCCATAGGTTCAGAAAAAAAGGCGGTTATGACAAGCATTTAAAAACAGAGATATCATTTTGTCTAGGTGTATCTTACAATGGAAGATGAGAGTTTAGAAAAGTGACTTGCCCCAGCATTGAACTGCTGTCGCCAGTGTTAGCACTCACTGGATTATGATAATCTTTTCTCAAAACCAAAAATTAGCAACAATTCCTCTCTCCTTCCAAACATACCAATCAAGAAAACAATCAACCACTGAATAAAAGTACCACGCAAGAGTGTGTGCGCACACATGGATATGCTGATACAAAGGCAAGAAGGGCACTTCATTCATTCAGTTTTGTTAACTGATTTTTTTTTTTTTACCCTCCCAGAACAATACATTATGCATGGGAGCTCGACAAAAACTTTTGAAAGATAGATTTCAAAATATAGTTTAGGAATACAATACAGATTACAAAGGCAGGGCATGATAAATGTTCACTTTTTGAAATCAGCTAGCCTCAGAGTAAAGCATGCTCTTCTCCAGGAAACACTCCTGAGAATGAAAGAAGACGATGCTAAGAGAACTTTCCTCCCACCTATGACCTTCCTGTCTAGTGATGAAGCATTGGCGAGTGAGTAACGTTAGAAAAGCTTTCTTTGTGGGATGGTTATTCTGTATAATAGACAGTTTTCATATTTTTTTTATATCTTTTTCTGAAACATCTGATCCCGCCTACTGTAGAATGTATAAAGAAACTATTAGTTTTAGCACAGGAATTCCTACATTCTTAAATAAATATTAGTACCAAACTCAATATAATGGCTATGTGGCTTATCAAAAAGTACCAAGGGAAACCACATAGTCCAAAAATAGCCATTTGTACTTATTCAGGAGAGCAGAGCAGGAGGTAGAGCAGACATGACCCTATAGCACCAAGTCTTTCAATAAAGATCTTGCTAACATAGAACTTCTTTGGAAATTCTTCCCTCCCCCTCCCCCTTTTAAACATGCATTTAGCTTTATTATTTTTTTTTTTAATTTGGAATTTTGGTCACCAATATCACCACTTCCAGTCATAAGAATTTTTCAGCGTGAAATAGGTTTCCCAAGTGGTTATGACAAATAAGTGCCCTAACCACTGTGCTTTTTTGTCTCCTCTTATAAACTTCATGGATGAGATTGTAGACTTTTTTCATCTGGAATCTTTCAAATATTCAGATTTTACAAGCTTAGTAAAGAAGCCTCCAAAGACATATACAATACCTAACTAATGCTAATTGCCTTGGTTTGTTTCATGAAGGTAGTATTTTTTTGTCTCTTCCTTTGGCACACGAAACACTTAGAACTTTTTTCCTTTTTCCTGGAAAAATGAACATATAACTTCCAGCTGTAGACTATTAATAAATTATATCTTCATTAAAGCTTACTTTATTTATTTTGGCTGCACAGAGCTGGTTTTCAGAAATAAAATTTCAATTTAATCTTTATTTTTTTTTTCAAAATAAAAGATTTTCCAGCTTTCCTAATCAATTCCATAATTAAACAACTACTTCCATATGCAAAACCAGTTGATTGATTTGAAACACCCTCATCAAAATTTACAGTCCTCTGCATTGTCTGATCCTGTGGAACAGTGATCTGAAACCAAAGCTGTGGATTATAGTCATGTGTCTCTATAAACATCTACATCTCTGTACCAAACTTTGAAGAGCACTTAGAAGAAAGAATCTTAAAAAAGGGTTTGAATGAGTGATGAAGGACTGAAAGCACACTTATTAACATTACCTTATAAAATTACCTTATAAAAAGTAAATAAAGACTAAAAAAGGTGTTTCAATTAAAGATTATTCATGCTACTTTAATTCAATGCACTCAGTTTCCTGTAATAATTCAGTACTTTGTAGCAGCAAAGTTTTTCCTGAAGAAGTTGAGTAAAAGGGCAAACATTTAATACTTAGCATAAAGTCTCTTACAAAGAGAAGTGACTATTCTATTACCCTTAGAGTGCAGCTCCTCCACCAGTCTTCTGCAAATACAATAAGGCCTATCAATACTTCAAAAGGCAATGATATCAAAGGAAACGTCCTCCTAAGATTAAGCCCACAAGTCAGTCTTCAGTTACTTGACAACAAACAGTTTTACCTGACTGTAAGTCTCCTATACTTCCATTTTACATTAAGAGAACAATTTACCAAGGGCTTTATGAAAATTACAGCTTCCCAATTCTATCTGAATTGGAAAGTTAATTCCTGCCACAAACAAACTGAAGTCAATGGAATTAGACAGAATATTAAACGGCTCCAAAGAGATTTACCTTCATGATGGCTGATCTCAGAAGAACAGTTCACTGCTTTAAAAATTCGTTTATTCAGGAGATTGGATTCAATTTTACACAAGAACAAAAGGTAATCCTTGAATCTTGAAATTCTACCTGAACTATGGGAAAAACCTAGAATTCAATGTTATACATGAGAATTCACCCTGCAGACCATTAAACTTTTTATAAGAAGTATTTTTAAAATTCAAATAAATGGGCAAACAAGTGACATGGTTAGGAAATTGTAGAGAATAAACAAAAATGTCCTGATGGATGAAAGTGACCTTTTGCTCCATGCCCTAAGAGACTATTTCTGCTGTCCTTGAGACATGGCATTGTATAATTTCAAACAAGGTAGTAAATTTGCTGTTGTGTTGTTACATAAGAATCTCCAATCTATCTTTTTTTTTTCTCCTCTCTCTTCTCCACAGTAAGAACATTATGAACAAATGAGGCTTTGCTATGAATGTTGAGCTATTTATCCAGAGAAATTTATATGCTTTAAATTTATTAGGAGGAAGGAGCATTCATATGTTTCAATAGTTATTTCAGATAAATTGAGATATTTTTAATTTTGCCTTTTAAGGTGCCCTCAGCCTAAAGTCTCATTAGATTTCTACCTTTTCCCCAGACAGAAGTTTGAATTCTTTTCCTAGAAATCAGAAATGTTTTCATCAAGCAAACATAAGTTTGTTTTCACTACCCTTTAGCAAGGAAGGAAGGATGGATGGAAGGATAGATGGATGGAAGGATGGATGAAGAAAGGAATATGGCTGATCAGACATGAAAAATCAGACCGTTTGCTCTTAAAAGTAAGCAAAGGAAGACAATTTTTTCCATACATGTTAAAAATGGTCAAAAGCTGTTCCCAAGAACCAGAAGACCCCCTTAGATGGGAAAAGAATGTTCATTTTTAAGCTAAAGGACAATTCCACAGCAGAAGCCTGCAAGGTTTAAGAGAGATGTGAGGGAACTCTGTCTTGACTAGAGTTCTTACCCAGGACCCAGGTACTGTGGGACAGTCTTCTTTCTGTAAAGAAAGAAAGAAATGTGGAAGCTTAACCCTTGCTTTGTCTGGGAGACTTGAGTTTCAGAGTTGCTGATAGGAAAAAAAAAGATCCAAAGGTGTATGTATGATTATAGAAAGGTGATCAGCATTTCCTCAACCCAGTTGCACGTGTTCCATGTGTAGTAAGTTGAATGCATCTGAGACTGCTGGCTGTGTTTGTGTTTCACTGACAGGACTTCGTACCTACAGTATCATACATCCAGGAATACTTGCTTTAGCACATGGAAGCCTGTACAGTACATCCAATACATTCAAACCTTGCCATGTTTACCACATATGCACATCAGATATCCATCATACTGCTGATCTGTATAGGTAGAACATGTCCAGGATCTTCAAATACCTGAAAGTTCAGACCACAGCTACCTCCTCTAATGAGTCTGTCTGAAGATCTGGTTTCTAGACAAGAGACTGAACCCTACAGACCCTACCATGACTAAATTTCTATGTACAAAAACAGCATATATCTGTGAAAGTTAGCACTAGCCAATATACTTAACTTGCATTTACTTATATATTTTACAAACAGCAGTAATATGTTTTTATTTTCCAAAAATAAATAGAATGATAGTTCTTAAAGATAATTTTGGAATAAAGACACACAATAGTTCAGTTTTAAACTGAACTTACTATTATAAGCCAGAAGCATCAGTAATTTGATAATTTCCAGCAGTTTGTCATGAAATTTCCTCCTGGAGTAGAATCCATATTGAGATGACAGAACTATATTTTGTTTTTCCCCTCAAAACAGCAACCTATGGGTTCCGGTACAGTATAACACATAAATGACAGCCTGTGCTGCTACCTGAGTGCAAATATGCACATAAAATAGTTTTGTTTAAGGATGTGCTTCTAAGATGGAAAATAAAGACCCCTCAAGTTTTCCAGTGCAGCTGCACCTGCTACCAGCAGTATCCAGTTACTCAGTGGGGTACCCTTTCCAACCAGTCTATTAATAAAGACTTATTTTCCCATAAAAACAAACACCCTTGAGAGTTCTCTCTTCAGATTCCTCTCTCTCAAATTAACCCACTTGCAAAGCTATTTCTTATGACTGAAAATCAAGCTTAAGAAAAGGAAATATTTTAAAAAGCATTTCCAATCTATAGGTACTGTCATATAAGAAGTTGATTTTCATTAAAAACTTAACAAAACCATCTGATTAATTTTCATATTTCACTTAAACTGCAAAACTCATCAGAGCATTTCAGTTTTACAGAAGTAGAGATTGAGTCAGAAGCTGGCCAGCTTGGCTAGAGCTTCAGGGAAAATTCACTGAAGGTGTAGGATTAGTTTTGGAAACTGGCTTCTTCCTCAAACTACTAGGTCAATTCTCTTTTGAGAAGCTTTTGTTATACCAAAGCTATAACAAACAGCTTATGCGCTTTGAATACATCCTTTTCCCTATAAACAGAAAAAAAGAAGTTCCATGTGTTTTCCTACACCCACAAGAAAATACAATGCGCTAACACTAAACAAGCAAACTAAGCAAGCAAGCCCTGGAATAGAAGCAGTGTAATACTCTGCTTTGCCTGAATTCATAAACTTGATTTGGTGGTTATGAGCTAATCTCTTGCACAGTGACACTGCCACGTACAGATTACACCAACCAATGCTGTACTAGCACTGGGATCTTTAGCTGCTCATATGCCAAAGCTTTCTTACAGTGGAGGAGTGTTGTGAGCCTTGTTTATCACCTGCAGTTCAAACCTGAAATCTCTATTTACTTTTCTGCTGCATTCTGTCTGGGGTAGCAATGAAAATGTGAATAAACTGTGGCTAAAACATGCCTTATCAGCTAAAAGGCTTCATCATAGCTACCACACGTGACAAAAAGCATTGCATGCAGAAATCAGTCATTATTACAATTCCATTCAACTAAGCAAACATTCAATCAGCAGTGAACATGACCATTTTGAACGAGGATGAATACATCATGAGTACCAACTTCTAAAGCTGGAAGTCAGAAGAAAACATTTTTGTTCAGACTCAACTTCTTAAAGTTTTTGTTTCATAACTGTTGCTTGAATTCCATATTGCTGGGCTAAGGACATTTCAGAAGATAAGATCCCAGTTCATTACAATTCCCATTTTAGTCAGAAAAGTAGGGATGCCCATCAAAGGCTAAAAACTTACATAGAGTATTTTCCTTAAAATTATAAAGGCTCTTAACCAAGGTGAAACATTACCAAATATAATACAACAGGAACCTCAAAGGTTTTTGTATACTAGAGTCAATACAAAAGAAAACTTCATACCATCAAACTACTAGTCCTAGGAGCTACACGGAAGTATAACCACCATCTGCTTACATAGTATTACTTTTAGATTGTACAAATAATATTTTGGCAGTCATATTGGTGAAAAAGTGTGTTTAGACCTGCTTTATATAAAAGAAAATAAAAACTTAAATCTTGAATGCTTCCCTTCTAGCATATTTAAAAAGTCAGTATTTCAGAAACATGTAGTGGTACAGCAGTAATCAATAACAACTTCAAAAAGAGCTTACCTTTCCATAGTCCATAGCCCAGGCATACCCTTTATTGAGCCCAGAAACTGATTTAACTTTTCTGTCAGTCACCACAGCATAAAGCAAGCACATAAAGGAGTGGAGGAAAAAAAAAGTCTCTGCTGTAAATCACAACTGCTACACTCAAGTCTTTCAGCAGATGAAGATTTAATTGAAACTTGACTACCTATGCAAGGAGACAGATAAGCAACAGAGTCCAGGATTTCCTTAAAAGTTGTGATAAAAAAATGTTCTGAATTTACTTGCTGCTTGATATTTCAATTATTATTGGAATGCCTGTCATGTGACGTTATCACTCCCTATCTTCTATTCCCCAAGTTTGGTCCAAAGCATTTGAACTAAAAGTCTAAAAGGATTGGGTAGGTTTTTCTTTCAGGCCAAGGAGATGACCTTCTTTCATTCTGTTAAAATATGAAAAAAAAAAAAAAAATCTGCCATACCTTGAGCATTACTGCACTAGCATACTACAGAAAGAAGCTACCTTATTTCAGACCAGGGCTGCTCTTGATTTTTGATTCAGCTTGCAGTGGACCAGCATCCTGAGTAGTTGTTGGTAGGTAAACTACCTCGTTCTATTGTTATTTCTATATGTTTTGCCCACAGAAGTTTTACTAATGTTTTTTATGTTTGAAATAACAGGATTTTATTGTCCCAATCTAAATTTGAAGCATTCTGAACAGCTTGCGTTTTTCCCCACCTCCTAATACTCCTGGATAGGAGAAAAGACAGTGATTTTCCAGGTGAGCTTCCCTACATCCTGATAAGCAACTAACTTCTACAGAATACTTGCCTTTTTCATCCAAGAGTTCAGCCAGACCACAAAATGGAAGGTTTCACATGTTGCTTTTGTTTCAGGGCTTCCAGCAGGGAACAAGCAGCAAAAAATACCCACAATAAGATTAAAACTTTGTAAAGAGGGATAAATAGTCTTCACTGCCCTGAAATATGAGCCTTCTACTCACAGAAGAAGTTTGGGAAAATTGATTTTTTTTTTGAGAGAGAGAGAGAGAGAGAGAGAGAGAGTCTATTGAATAAAATCAATGCCAAATCAATGACAAATCAAATCATTGAAGATAACAGCTTGTATGTTTTGGAATGTTAAGTGAAAATAGGCATTGGATTTTTTTTTCCTAGGGAGAAGATGAATACTGAAAATGTAGAAAGTAATTTGATATGCAGTAATCTGCAAGTTAGTTTTTATCTGTGCCTTAGGGCTTTCAATATAGCCACTGGTTCTGGAAAAAAAATAATAAAAAAAGGAGACCAATATGTATTTAAAATATTTAGAAAAAAAAACAACGTGATCTCGTCATAAGCTTTGTCTTGTCACTAGTCTTGTCATAGTTGGTGTTACTTACGACAGTTTAAAAGAAATTAATGAAAAATATTTTCTGATCTGATCTAGTCCACTTTCATATCCTTCATATCCAAAGATTAGGCATGCATCATATTATTCTTACTGACTTTGCTTTTCAATTCTCCTTCCCCTACAGCAACTTACCATGATCATGTTTTATTTCAAAATATTTCAGTTTGGATATTTCTAATTAAAGTAGTTCAGATCAATAAAAATGACTCTTTTTTTCTAATCTCTTTTCTATACACAGGTCCAGGGGAATTCTCACCATCTGCACCGCTGTAAAGTAGCATCTGATTTTTAATAAGGAAAGTTGTAACAGAAGGATTTCATTTTTAGATCATGACCTATTTTTGACAGGGTGAGATCTCTGACTGATTAAGCCAACTTGACAGAACAGATTGTCCTGCAAGAAATATCACAAGAAACTTTCCTTCAATGACCAGAATTGAATCCAAGTTTTACAGAGTTTATATTTTTATATATACATATGTATATGTGTGCACACACACACTTTTTAATGCTGCCCTTTTGTATCTCTTAAGATTTCTCCATTTGTTCAGTTCAAATACTGCTTCGTTTTTAAGTAGTTTCGAAGCAGGTATATACTATAGTATTTAGATAGTGCTATAGTATTTTAAATATTTTATTTAGTCTGAATAGTATAACAACGTTGAATATACAAAAGCTTTCTTTTTATTTCCTTCCAACAAAGGAAAGAAACTCCACAGGCAAATAACCAAATTTCTGCTTTAAAGCATTTGGGGCAACAGGGGAGGCAAGGAAGAATAGTTATAGATTTTCATCTGCAACAGAATTTCAGTTTTAGAAACTTTAAGAAAGCAATTCTTATTTTAACAATTAATAAACTACAGCATGTATTTTGCTCTGACCAGAAATGCATAAATGATAGGAACACATGCTCAAATTACTCATTTTGAGGAATTTCTTTTTTTTAAAAAAAAAAAAAAAAAGGAGTAAAGAAAAAAGTTGTATTCTGAATTCTACTGGCAAAAGCCTATGCATATCCTGCATTTCTATTTGCTCAAAGAAATGACAGCTTGCTGTAAAAGAGCAAGAGTGTGCCCAGAATAACAAGCACAAGATCTAGCCCATGTAATATACAATGGCTTTTGAGAAGTTCTGCTGCACTGTGAGAGACTTTATCCTCAGAGTAATTCCAATTAAAAGAATTAAGATGCTCTCAGTTTTACTCTCTTGTTTCTCCTTATTTTCAAATCAAATGCAAATTGCTTATTATCATTACTATATTAAACTTATAATCTGTTCTGCCATATTAATGTGAAAATCTCATGTAGAGAAGTCTGGAAACTCATTTAATTGCTCAGTTAAACGAGAAGTTTCTTTTCTTCATTTTAATCAATGCCTAAAGGTACTCTCTATTTGAACCAGAATTAATTTACAGGACACACATGCTCTAAGAGTAGGTGTCTGTCCCTCTTAAGATGCTATGAAACTATCACATCTGAAAAATAAATAAATAAATAAATAATATGACTTTATGGCTATATGCTCTACTGCATATGCATCCTTGGAGATAACCGGACAAGTCCTGTGGAACTTGACCAATTGTCAACTCAGCCCTACAGTATTCTATAATTTTCAGTTATTTCAGAGTTGTAGTTGAGCTAAACATGCTACGTATCAGAGAGGAAAAGAACAAAGATTTTCAAATTCAAAACAACATGCAAGTAAGGCTTCATCTTGAGGGTAACATCAAAAAACATTAAAACATAACAAAAACTGTAGGCATACCATGGCTAAGATGAAGAGTGCAAAAATGTGCTATTGTCATCTTCACTGGAAATTATACTGATATTTTGCTCCTTTTGAAAACAAAACAAAATAACAGCAGCAACAAAACAAAACATTGCCTTGAAACAAAACAATGGAAGTTAATCCAAGTATCATGGAATTTGGAAACAGTACAATGTGCTAATATTTGTCCAGAGGATTAAATGTGGTTTTTTTTTTTTTTTTTGCCACCATGCAAGATTGATATATTAAACTATTTTATTTACTTATTTGTAATGTATTCCATTGTATGTCTTCTAATTGACTAAAAGTTATGACAAATGCATCTCCCACACCTTAAGAAAAAAGAAAGGGAAAGAATTGTTTTGCTGTTTTATCAGAACTAAATGGAAGACATTTGGGAATTATGATGAAAGAAATGCATTTTATATCCAATGAGTAATCAAGCTCCCTACTAAAAGATGGTAATACAACAGTAAAACTTTTAAATCACCACTATAGAAGTGGTCATCTAGATCTCTCCAATTTATTCCCTTTGATGACTTTACAGACTCAGCAGTGACAGAACAGAACTTTCTAAAAAATTAATATTTTAGGATATTTGTTGTTACTCTCTTTTGAGAGAGGATCCAGTTATTCAACCTTGATCAGATTAACCATAATGAATGCTTTTCGCAGATTAATACATTTCACTACACACCGCTTGGACAAAAAAAGAAAAAGTTAGTATTTTCACTGGAAGGCATCTTCAGGAATGAGTTAGAAGTGCCAACCAAAATGCATTCAAAAATACTTAACTGCCATCTAGTGGCTGAGTAGGCATCCTTTATGATGGCATTCACGCTCTCTAATTAAACACTTCAGCAATCATTTTTTTTTATCATTTATGTTTGTGTTCTCATTCTTCTTTCAAGGCCCAAGAAATTCTGATATTATCAGAAGTCAGTATACCACTTCAAACTTCTATTTCTGGGGATACTGGAGGAAGAGCAGACAAGATCTCTAAGTTATATTGGGTCTTATCTTGAAGGACAGCCTACTAAATCATTTTCATGCAAAATAAATTTAGTTCACTTACATACTAGAATTGTGAACATGAAAAATAATATTAGTGGTTATTAGACCTTCTAAATCAAAAATAAATTCCAGAAGACTGTATCATGTTTAGTCTGACAGATATTCATCAATCAAGTTGGAAACTTCTGCATAGAAATTTTGTTTATTCAACATATAAAGATGGAATATATCTGATTTGCATTAGTCATGCCCTGGATTTATATGTTTGACAAAACTTACAACTTTGCCTAGCAAATGTTCTGTACTTCAGCAGTTCCTATAACCCAAGCAATAGAGACTGTGTTGGGTTGTTATCATCTTTTGCATTACACAACTTTTGTTTCCTTTCTATACATTGTTGGTATATCATATTTTATTTTCAAGGTTAACAAGAAAACACAATTTAACTATACATGATTCCCGATATTCACCTGTTTTAGAGGTAAGATAACACAATCCTAACATTACATACAGGATATTCAATTAGATCCTAAGTTCCTGCCTCATATATTGCAAGCATGCTTTTATTTTGTGCAATATTAGAGGGAAAAAATGTTTATAGCTCTAAGTTTTTCTAAGTTTTTAATTTCCTGAGATAAGCTACTGCAGAAAGTTTATATTGATGGAGTGTTTCTGCTTGATATATAGGGTTCTATTTGCAAGGACAGAGATTGCAGGTAGCTACAGGATCTTTGCAAAAATGTTCTGACTTCACCATCATTTAATCCAAGTGGTAGACTTGCAGAAAGTTCACTTCTTTCGGATACCTTCCCCCCCCCCCCCCCCCACA
>NW_010583063.1:0-43096 GCF_000705375.1 Tinamus guttatus | reverse complement strand
TTTTTTTTTCTTCTAAAGACAATAAATAAGTAAAAGAATGCTTAAATAATCATTAGGGTTCTCAGTTATTTTTGAAGTAACAATTTGTCCCAGATTAATAGGTGCAAACAGAACCAGAGATCACCAAAGATCACTGTCACAATAAAAAATAAAATAGCAGTAATTAAGGACTTTAATCTGTACATTTTCCCTGGCAAATGGCAAGACAAAAAAAAAAAAAATCCCTAACTGTATTCCCTTTCTCATTTTAAAAACTGAAAAACTGGAAAACAATCACACTTTCTTCCAATATTTATTTTGGGAACCTGCATTTTTTTAAGGGGAGAAAAAAATAAATCAAATCTAACCACCAGCATTTGAAGTTAAAAAAAGAAATACATAAATATGATCAAAATCAAGGTTTTCATTTGAAGGAGAAATACCTACTGCACATTCCTATTTTGTTTCTGCAGTGGAATATTTTGATTGCCTGCTAGACAAAAAAAATTACAGATTTTATACGGGCTATGACAGAAGCATGCAATAACTCAGCACACATTCAATACTCCTTCAGTAAGTCCTTGCAGAGAATAAGAGACGTCTTGAATTTAAGAGAAAAAAAAATCTTATGGTTAAAACACAGGGCTGTGAATTAAAAGCTCTGTTTTTCATTCTGTTCTTTCCACAAATTTCTCTTTAAAAAGCCTCTCTGTGCTTCAGTTTCCTTGCTTAATAGGATGATACTTGGTAAGAAAAAAATACACACCAGTTACAAAGTGCAAAGTTCTCCAACAGTCTTACTGGCTATTGCTAATGAAGTGGCTATACCTTGTTAACTAGGATAGCCTACCTCTGTACACAGTTCAAGAACAGAAATATTTCCTTAACCTGTTCAGAGAACACAGGTCACCCTCATTCTTATGTCTTTTAGGAGCATTGCTACACAGTGGGCAAATCCGTAAGACTGCTTGCAGGATGAGGAGAATTTTATAGCTGATGGTCCATGATCATCAGCTTAAACCACCTGGACCTTACATTTTACTGACAATCTCAGCTGCTGGAGGCAGGACGGGCAAGGGGGAAGTTTCATTGCCAGTGGCAGATATCCTGCAAGGCTCCTGCTTGAATACTGCCATGTGAGGATAGACTGCCATGTGAGAAACAGCTCATTGTCTCTCACAAATACACAGAATAATTACTTTCTAGCAAAAAACCTCCCCTGAAAGAACCAAAGAATATTAGCATTCTTAAAATAGGTAACTGTTCAATGTATGGTTTACGAATTATGTGAAAGAAGAGAGCTTCTTTGACTACCCAACCAGACTGTGTATTTCCCTAGGGGCTATGGATAAAGTTTTAGATTTCTGTATGGTAAAGACAAAATTTAGATTAATGTCATTTTTGTTCACACTAAGCTTGTCCTGCGTTCTAGTGCTGGACAAGACATGCACATGTGCATGACTAATTTTATTGCTATCTACAGTCATTTGACACCAGTAACTCTAAGTTTTCTGAACTAATCTCCTCACTATAGCTCTTAGAAGAGCATTTGAGATAGCTGTTCTCAGGCCAGAAAGGTTTTTTTTTTTAAAAAAAAAAAAAAAGCAAAGGATAAGTGAGGAGCATCAAAAATTCATGAGAGTAGAGTAATCGAGAAGAAAATATGCATCCGGATGCCATATGGTGGCATGGATAAACTAGCTCAAGCACAGGTGCACTCTACTGTGGCTGCACTACTTATACCCAAGCCAGTCAAATTACAGTCAGTATTGCCACATTTTTTTTTGTCCCATTTCAGATGTTAAAAAAAAAAAAAAAAAAAAAAGGATAAGTATGTAACAATTAAAAGCACTGGGGCCAGACCTGCCCTCTGCTTCTGTGCACTTCCTGAATAGCTGTTATCCCACTGCTGCCCTGACTATGCCCAAGTACTCGCATCTTCCTTCTCTTGCTTTTTAATTCTTGTAGCAACCCTTTAAATTGGCACAATGCAATTGTAATTGCAACAGACTGCTATACAAGTCCCAAGGGAGAGATGATATTTATATATCAGCATTACACAAATACACTACTCTCTTCATTCCTATCAAACGTGTTTGTTTAGATATTAGCCTGCCAAATGCAAAACTTCTCTCTGAGTAGAATTAGCAATTTACTTAAATTCTGACAGGTCAAGTTCCCCAGTGCTTTCGGTTATTACATATTTATCCAGAGATTTTTTTAATCTGAAACCGTACAAAGAAATGAGCCAGGAGGAGGGAGGAAGGGAGAAGATACTGCATTACACCTCAGAGAACTCAGAGTATTAGCCTGAATTATTTTGAATTAATTTCCTATAGGCTGGCTGACTCTCCGTTTACTGCAATGCCCCAAGATTCTTGGTAGTCAGCTCCAGCCAAACCACAGTTAACCAGTATCTTTCCTGTTTGCTAATGTTTCCTGTTCTGCAAATCAGGCAAATTGTGCCCTTTACTGCAAAACTTCTGTCGAAGTACTGAAAGAAAGGAAATATGAATGATATGGGAAAAGACAGTGTCAATACATTTATCAATATTTAATAGCGATACAAATCTCTAGGTTATTTTTCAGTTTAGGCGATCTTTGTTATAAATATAAGCTCAATCCAGGGCAATATGAACAGTTAATTTTAAGCTTAGGCTACCAAAACTTGCAAAATTAAACCCATTTATCCTCAAACTACTTTTTTTTTTAATTATTATTCTTTGCTAAGCAAAACCCCCCAAAAAAGAAAGAAAAGTGAAAGTGTTATTCAATAAAAGACATGTTCGCTTTAGCCCAAGACCATATTTGCTTTGTTCATTTTGTATAAAGCAAAGGAAATATGTGTCTGGACAAGGCTAGTTTTGGTAAAGACACTAACTTGTATCTCAGAAATTTAGCATGTTGGGGCTGTTTCAGTTTCGTTAATCACAAGCCCAAGTGGTTAGGACAAACTACAGGGGCAAAGGATGCCTGGGTTCCGGTACCCAGGTGTCGTTGCCTCTTCCTGTACGTTAAGTGGAACGGCATCAACAGCAAAGAATGAAAACAATCAAATATCTAATGCCCTGTTATATCTAGATTTGGACAATGTGCTACAGCATGAAGTTAGTAGGGTTTAGTTCCAAAAGAAGGGAAGAAACAGATTTAGATTCTGCATACATATATATATATACACACACACACATCCATGCCATAATCACTGAACTTATTGCCACATTAGTCGCCAAACCTATCTGAATTCAGAATGGAAATGGGAATCTGAGTTGTTGGTAAAAGGATCTAAAGTCTTGAACGGATATTTATATTAGATATTTCCAAACTTCTTTTTTTAAAAAAAAAAAACAAAATACAAAATAGCCAAGGTAACCTTCCTTAAACAACAACAAATAGTGAAAAATCCAAACCTCTAATTTCTGTAATAATTCTCTTCCTACACTCAACAACATTCCTTCTCTTTGTCCCCACAGAGCACACAGCAAATTTATTTAATATATACCACATTAAACTGATGATTACATGCTTTGCTATTTTAGGGATGGATTACCTAACTCTTGCAGAATTCACTTTTGCCTTACTTAAAGCCTCAAAGTAATGTATAAGAGTACTGTACACAAAAAAAAATCCTGCCACATTCCCCGCTGAATCAATAGCTCACCTAAAATTAAAGTTTTTGTTTAGAAGTTATTATCTCCAATTTGAATACTGTATCTTTAGCTAATACAACAATAAATGAATTTAATGCAGAAATACAGCTTCTGTATACACAGTAGTTTCAATCTTCAGAAAGATGCTTTGCCCCTCCAGCTCGAAAAGACACGTACACATAAGACAATTTTGCCATGTATCTTGGGTCCTCTACCTTTCAGTGTTCACCTGAAAGGTCACTCACCTCCAGGATCTTCCACATGGCAAGCATGCAAATAATAAAACAAAAAATGACATTCTACATCTGCCTGAATAGTATTCAGGAAAAGTCACTTTTTAGCTCTTCCTTCCATGTCTTATGCTTCAAATTCACACCAACAAGCAAAGAAAAGAAGAACTGAATACACGTGTAAAGGTGACACGTCAGGTGATTTTTGAGAACTCTTTATATTCCATTTAGAACTGGTCACAATACACAATTTTCCATTTTACTTTAATTCTATTTTCTTAATATTTTTGCACATCGACAGGGGTACTCGTAAAATGCTTGTGTCATGCACAAAATGATGATTTTCAGTTGCATTTGTTTGACAAGGCTGCAACTGACAAAAGGAGCAGAGAAAATCTCTAAACATTATGCCTATAGAAGAGGAATATTAGACAGAACATTATATAAAGGAAATAAACCATGCAGAAGATGAACATGTTTAAAAATTATTGATATTATCCTAATGGTAAAAACTCTTCTTAATCAGGAAACACCCAAAATTCACATATTTATAAATAATTTAATCAGCTGTCTTCTATAAATATTAGAGCATACAAACCTGGAGGTAAGCAAACAAAAGAAAAAAAGAAAGAAAGAAAAGAAACCACACACCACAAACACATTGTTTATTTGCATCAGCCTTTGCTGGGCTAAAGTAGATAAGTAAAATAAAAAGCAGTTTTCAGCCTTATGCCTTTCTAGTCCAGTGTCTGTCCCTAAAAATTCCGAATGCTTGTCCACTAGCTTAATCTCCATGTCAAAAGATGAGTGACTTTTCAAGAACCCAACAGCGAATTCAGCCATCACATGTGGCAGCCCCTCATTGCAGCTAACATAAAACAGTGGCTTGTTAGTCTAAAAGTGGCTAGTCCAATATTCAAGTATTGTCATGTTTCACTTTCTGAGCTACATCAGTGAGACGGGTGCAGCATTCCCTTGATGACTAATAGAGCTGCCTTGCTAAAAGCCACGGCACAAACGGCACTGCAGAATTATAATGCAATGCTGCATTTCAGTCGGCATCGCTTATTTTTCTTGTGAACACTGGAATAAATGATACCAGAAAAAGTAAAGTGTTGCTATGATCTATGATGTTCATTTATATACTTTGCTTGTGTTTCAGAGGAAGCCGTAAAAGAAATCCCAAAGAGAAACAAAACTGGAGTTAACTCCACCCAAAGCCTACAAGCAATACAAACAGCTCTGTTGAAATAATGACTTAATTCTTCAAATTTGAGCAATGAAAAAAAGGAGTGGTAGGAAACGGAAAATTTGAGAATAGCCAGTGGCTCACCATGGAGGTCACGGGGATGCATGCAGCCTGACAGTGTTGAGACTTGTTGAATAGTAATGCAAAACCTGTCCTCCAAGAACCTGTGGTATTTGCCCACATTAATAGAAAACATGTTTTAAATTCTCTTTTGTATTTCTTTCTAAGCTATAAAACTTTTCTTTTAAAAAAAATCTAGCTTTATTTAATTGTCAGCTTAAAATAAAGTTTTTAATGAAAGCACAGAAGCTTTAAAAATAAATTGGCAGGCTGGTATAGCAACTGAATGACTTTTAAGATAAACAGACTTCTTAAGAAAGACCTCAATTTATTTTTCAGATAAACTGCTTTTCTGTCAGCAAGAAACTGCTGAATCCACAAAGGAATACCTCACACCACTCTAATAACATTCAGTGTATCACTAGTGGCCTTCTGAAGTTTTCCTTTTCTTAAGGAGAGAAAAGTATTTCTATTTCATGGCTCTGAGGAAACATAAACTGGAGAAGAACAAAGATCACAACACCTGGCAAAATCCATTAGTCAGCCAATGCCAGCTGCACATCTTGACGGTTAAAAAAGTATGGATTTTGCTGACTATTTTTGATCAGATTCATGCTAGCTAGTAGTATTTCTAGTCCTAGATCTTCAAAATCACATATTTGTTAGAAGTTAATATCTTACATTATGCCTCAGGTTCCCAAACACAGCAGCTCTGCCCTCCCTCTCTGTGCCATGTATCACATTTGGATCCAAGAACTCTACCTCCTTCCGTAGTTTTGAGTCTTTTTTCCTCATCTGGAGGTTTGGGTGGGGGCCACGCAGATGGAATTCTCCTTGGAAAGCTTCCTTCAATGTAATCCGATGAATGTGTGGGTTGGCTAACTGCAGCCCAAGTATAAAGCTGGTCTTGCTGTGGTTATTAAAAAAAAAAAAAAAAGTTGAGAAGTTCATTGTATAAGAAATACAAGCTCAAAATATCAAACTGTTTGCTTCCAACACAAACAGTTTGTTATCCACTCCTGTATCAATTCAGATTAGGTTTTATGCTCTTCATTCCCTATGAAGATTTAACACAAATCTACCTTAAAAGAAATGAATGTAGTGGTTTTAAAAAGATCTCTACTAACAATTAAAAAAAAATTCAATCTTATATTTATCTGCAGCATCAATCTGCATCATCAGGAACAGTGCTTTGAGATGCGTTCAGCATTTTTTTGAGCATATGAGGAATTTGCTTCCATTTCTCCTGCCCTTAAAGAGATAATATATTCTGTGCATTATGAAAAAAGCTCTTTACATGGGGACTAGTTCATGGGTCAGAGAAGGAAATATCTTTTGGTTCATACTAACACTTTTAAATCAACTGTGCAAATAAGGAAGTCTGAATATTCCCCAGATCAGGTCAAGCTGAACTCTTTTTTTTTTTTTTTTCTTTGCAATCCTGCTAAACTGTTATCCTCTTTTACATTTCTATATTCATAGAAAGGCAGATAGAAAACTGACTTGGCTTTTAGAATTAAAAATATATTTAATACACACACATACACATATATAACTACACACACCCCCAATCTTCTGACCTCAAGTTAAAATATGTATTTATTACTTGATAGCTTTGAGGAAATTCATTCATTGACAGTAGAATAAATCCAAATAATGTGACAAAAGGTACAGTAAACAGGTGCTTATGTTTAAAAACAAAACAAAATTTAGCTGATCACAGTTCAATTTGTTATTGACTCTCAGTATGCACTAACACGCACAAGTTGTGATAAAATCTTTATATACTCTACAACACTATAAAGATCAGTGACAGCAAGAGTATTAGCACCCCAGTAATTGACCTGGAAATATGCAAAATTTTATAATACAAAGCTGAGGGAAAAAAATATCAAACCACAGAATCAAAACACAGTCATATCGCACAGCAATATCTTCTCACGGAGATCACATTTATTACCCTTTACATTGCAAAAGATACAGTCACTTGGTAAGATATATTTGTCTTGCTGTATGCTTAATTTTTAGATTAAAATGTTTAAAGTAAAAATAGGTGGACAAAAATGATACAAAAATCACATTAGGTTCATTAGCTAGCTCTGGACTGCATGGTCTTTGAAAAGCCTTTTTCTCATCTGCTATGCTACTGCATTTAAGCACACAATCAGGCAAGACTAGTGCAATTCTTTTAGTAAATATTCCAGCTTCATCCAATTAATACCAATTATATTTTTTCCCCCATGCAGATATATATTACGTTGTTTTTTTCCCTATTTCTAGATTCCTGTGGGAGGGACATAATAATACCCATATACAACGTGGTTAATAAAGAAGAGAAAAAAAAAATGGTGCTGCATACTACTACTAATCTCATTATCTGTATTATCCAAGGTGCAAAACCAGAGGGAAATACAATGAAAAGAAGTCAGAGACAAACCAGAAGAAAATATTGTCATCCAGTCCACTACTTAGAGCTGCAAAATGCTGGCAATACAAGGAACGATGGGGAGAACAACGACTATGGGGGCTGAGCACAGTGGGGTTTCACTGAAACTAGTTAGTAGGATTATATGGCCATAAAACAGAAGGTACGCTGTAGATGATAGTGATAGTGTAGGGGATAATGTACACGAGGAAGACAAACAGTTAAACTTTTTCTAGACATGATATTTCAGCCATGCCAGCTCTTAGAGGATACAGAACAATCATTTAACGAGGAATTTTTGGAACATGAAGAGTCTGCATGCATTAAGACATACTAACAAATCGCAGCGCATCTCAGACTATGGTACAGATGGGACACATTATCAGAGGATTTGAACACAACATATCGCTGTACTTGCTGATAGAATTTAGAGCATATAAACTATAAATAGTTATAAACTAAGGGATCACATCATTCTGACCCCTAACTCAGCATGGGAGATTTGTTTGTGGGTGTAAAGATCATGTATTTTCTAGACATTTTTTTTTTCTATCTTTTCATTCAATATTCAGTGTAGAAGAGGATAAGAGAAGAGGCTTCTCACTCAAGGTGATAAATATAAACTTGCTGCCTCAAATGAACTTGCGTTACAATTATACCACATCAGAGTTCAATGTACATACAAGATACCTAATAATAGCTCAGATAAAATGATTTGGAAAAAAAAAAACATGACCAAAGCAAGGTAATTTTGAATGTCTGGATTTTCTTTTGTCAATAGTCCTTAGATGACATGTAAACTCGAAAAAGGATTAACCCCATCTCCACCTCCACACCCTTCAAAAAGGGATGACTGTCTTCCCAATCACTGTAGACACTGTCAAAAATTTTATCCTCTTGGCCGTTTGTCTTTTTCTCCACGAGTTGGGCTAATATATTAACCCATCTCACCTCCTCTTCTCGCAGGCTGGTAACACCATGAATTTACATTCTTACCCTGAAGAAATCCACATGCATCCAATTCTTACATTGAATTACTTTTCAGGTAAAATAAACTGAATAAAATAAGGCAAATAAATATGCTGTTTTGCATTCACCATTAATAAATTTACTACAAGCATTCACAAACCTACAGACTTCCATATCCAAATTTCTGTCCTTTAATCTTTTCATTTCTGAGGCAATCTTTATTACATCTTGTAAGTGCAGACAGTAAATTCTCTTACCATGCTCAAACTTTGAATATATCTGGAATTTCCATTTCATCTTGCTCAAACTCCACATTTAGAAGGAGGAAGAAAATAAAAATAAAAATAAACAGACCACTCCTTTAGGGGGGGAAAAAAAAAACCCACACAAATTATCCCAGTCTTATTTATTCCAACTTGCTTCTCTGGGGATTTCAAAAGCTTAAAGCAGCGAGATCCCAGCATACTAAATGTAACATCTAGAGAAGTTCTTGCTTCCACGCACCCTTACATAGCACTTTCCACTGGTTCTTAAAACTGCAGAGCACTCACACATGGGCAAGGCAAACTGCATGATGGTACCTAATCAATAAATATTTTACCGCTTATAGATGCTACTGCATCAGAGCGTCAGATCTGTAGTTTAACTCACTCTCTTCCCAGACAGCTCTCACTGGACACAAAATGCAGCTTTTCAGGGATAACTTCAATTCTCAGGTATCGATACACACTGCTCTTTCAGGAGGAGCCTTGCTCTTCAGCTGAACATCACATCGCACAGGGGAAGCACATTAACCATCACTCCGATCTTTCTTATACAGTGTTGAATTGGTACTACCCTCCATGATACTCCAGGGCTAAGGCACAGTCCTATCATTCAGACCATCTTAGTTCAAATGAGCCCAGAAACTTGGGCTATTTTTCAGTAGAACCTCAAATTCTACTCAACCCAAAGTTATCCTGAAGAGTGGAGGTCAGAAAGGACTAGTATGTCTGCAGAGAGGTCTAGATGGGCTGGGAGTTACCACGGCTGGTAGATACCAAAATGCTCCTGATCACTAAATCAACTTGTATTAGGACAGCCTTTCACTGGATGGAGCTGAGGGAGTAGGGAGAAAGGAAGAGCATAACTGCACTTAAGGATGAACTGGATAAACTCATAGAGGAATTCCATTTTATGGAACTTGGGATAACCAGGGCCATAACCCCATAACTCAGACCTCATTTTACAGGCCTAGGTTTCTAAGTGCTCTTAAGAGCTTGTGCCACATTTGTACACAACTACTTGTAATTTAGTAATTTAGACTTGCTACCTTCTGTTTCATGTGCACAGGATTTTTTTTTTCCCCCCTATTCAGGAAGTTTAATCATTCCGATGTATTAGGCATATATGCTCTGAAAGGACAGAAAGCTTTTGCATGTGCCCTGGCATATAAATAGTTAACAGGACAAGTAAAGCTTAGTTCCAGAAATTAGAACCAGACTACCTCTGAATGCTCTTATCAGCAGGAGACTGCTTTATTTTAAGCAGCTTTTAAAATAAAGAAATCAATACAATCAAGAATGGGAAAAGCGGTTTACTTTTTGAGGACAGGTTCAGTAACAAGGCTCTGATCATTGACAGAACCAGAGCAGTGACTAAAAATGGTTCTCAGCTTGTACTACCTCTGGCCATACTAGAGAGTAAAGATGCTTTATAAGACTGAAAAACATCAATCTGGTCATAATGCTGTTGGGCTGAAACAGCATTTTATCCTTGGGAACTAAGTTTCATTCACTTGTTCATCCAGTTTTCATAAAATTGAAGTGCCTGAACAAAATCTTCAAAAACACTTTTCATGTGCCAAAAGTTCATGCTGCATGATCACTCAGAAATGGCTTCTTCTTCTTCTACAAAGTAGGACTATGTGCATTTGATCCTCACAAACTTTTCT
The DNA here is from genome assembly GCF_000705375.1 of Tinamus guttatus. The sequence continues at coordinate 32,604 of NW_010583063.1, read as the reverse complement.
AAGATTTCAATACCAAGTCCTGAGGATAAGAGAGTGCAATGGAGCCAGTAGCCCAGTGCTTTGAACTATCACAGGGAAAGGAAATCAGGAAGCTTGATCTCAGATTCCCACATCTATATTCACTCAGTTCCAGAATTATCCTCTTGCTCTTCCTGTGCCCCCATAACTTTTCAATTAATATAGCAGAAAAGGTTGAGCTGGAGAGCATAAGACCAATTTGCTTTGAAAGAGGAAACAGCCTCGTAACTGGCATTCTAGTGCACAATGAAACAGGAGAACCTCAAGATCTACATCCTGCCTTTTCACGCATGGGACTTGAAGTTCCATCTGAGAGGCCACATCCTAGGAATGCTGGGTTATCAACTCTTATGTAGACCAACTGACAGTCTTCTCTCTTTTGCTATCTCCATAATTTATAAGCCGAGTCAAGATGCTCGCCCATCAGACATTGTTTCCACCTACACTGACACACTTCTGCCATAAGTTTTGGTCTTGACAAATCTGAACTTTCAAAGGAAACAGTTTCATCAGAAGATTCTTTTCATCTCTGTTTCACCTGAAAAGTAAATTCGTATTACTGTAAAACTTTGCTTTTGAAATCCTAGTGATGTGCTGTATGCAAAAACTCTGCTATCTGTCACTATATTTTCGATTCCAAGCTAGAAAAAAAAGACATTGTATCATTGTCATTCCTAGGTCAATGCACAGAGAACCATATAAATATGACAATCACTTGAGGTGATTTGTATCATTGTCATTCCTAGGTCAATGAGATTCCTAGGTCAATGGTTCAAGAGAACCATTAAATATCACAATCACTTGAGGTGACGAGGTGACCAGCATCTTAATCCTGCATACAACTATTTTGAAATTTCTTTCTTAAAGAGAAAAAAAATAAATAAAAGAGATGCTAGAAAATTGCAGGGTCACATGTAAGCGATAAAATAAATATGCAATTAAATTTAAAAAGAAGCTGGGAAGCAGCATAACAGGAACACTTCAGCCGGTGATCATCCAACTGTTTCCATTTTAGCACTCTAAGGAACATTCAGAATTGCTTACCACAAAAGACAAAGTGTCAGTGATTGGGCAATGGAAAAGGAAGAGCAGAGATGAGGGCTTTAATTTAGCCAAACTCAACTGCCATGGTAACTACATGACAAACAAAGATTAAGGGAGCAGAGGAACAAACCATTTTGTGCATTCCGTTTAACAATTTTTACTTGTTTACTTTGAAAGTCTTATTCATAAGCGACCCTAACATATTGCCATGCCAAATGTCATAAGATCTGACTATATAAAATCTTATATGTTTTATTCCTTAGGATTGCACGTATGTGTGAAGAAATGCTGTGCTGTTGCCAATGGTGTGATGCAGTTTGTTTGAAAGAAAAGCTCTCATAACTGAAGTCAATTCTTGGGACAGTTGCTCCTTGGAAACCGCTCACTAGCTCAGAGAGCTCTGGCTCTGATTCCCGAGAGCAAAGGGGGTGTCTGCAGTCTGTGCAACTACCGATTTTCAGACTGGTCTAAGCAGTGCAAATAGAAGAAGCTACCACTCAATGCTGCTAACTCCTCCTCCAGCTGCTGCTCCTCAGCAGAAAGCAAGCAACATCTTTACTTCCTTGAAAAGCATCTTTGCTACCACAGGTGGCCAAGAGATAATAGGAAAGTAGCCATTTCTACAGCATTCCTCATTTATGCTGTCTGGCCCTTTGCTTCCTTGAGGAAGCATTATTTCAGAAGCAGATGACAGCCTAGACAGGCATCATAATAAATCAACCAAAGTACAGTTCCTATCCTAAATTGTGAACTAAGCCTATGTATAAGCTATAACATAACACAGCATGAGAAAAAGAAGAAAAAAAAAAAAACTTCAGAAAATACCTATTTATCTCTTTCATTATAGAATATGACAAAATCATTTATACATTATTAATACCTTTATGCACTTAATATACGTAGCCATTTCTAGCTCACTAACATCTTCATTCAGCATACTAACAGCATACAACAGAATAATTAAAAACAAGGTGATTGCACAATTAGAACGACACCAGAAATAAGGAGAGATCACAGCTTAGTGTGTAAGGCAGAAATATCTTAAAACCACATTTCAGATGCATATGGAAAACCAGAGCGCAGGTTTGCATCACCTGACAAAATAGTTGTGAGGAAGTTGTGAAGTTGAACACCTACTGTGCAACAGAGATTAAGTTTTCAAAAAAAGGGATTTAGTAGATTGCTTTACTCTTGTATCCAGAGCACCACTCAGTTTTCTTCCCAAGAGTCTATACAAAATCAGCATAAAAAGCCTCTATCAGAAAATTTAGTCATTCATAGAGAATTAAAGCATTTTAAAATTAATATTCAGGAACAAAACACAAGACTGCTAGAAAGCATATTAGAGGAGAAAAAAAAAAAAAAAAAAAAAGGAAAAGATCCACAAGGTCTTCCCACAAGGGAAAAATGCCCACAACTTAAGACTGTTGCCATGAACAGACAATGTGAACTGGAAAATCTGAAATGGGAGGACATAATTAAGAGACTACAAAATTACAATTGTATGAATTTTAACTAGCAGATAAAATGCAGACAAATGCTGGGTCAGTCAATGTTTCTTAATAGCTACATAAATAAGCCAGTAAGTAAAGTTGCTTTGCATTGAAAGCAAAGTGTCAGCTTTTAACTGGTATCTGACCAGTTTCAGCTCTAGCCCAGATGTCCGTATTTTATACACATGACTAATGGCTTTCAAAAGAGGACCAGTTTCCAACTCCTGTGATACATGACTAAGAAAGCGGCTAACCAGGAGATGAGATCTTTATTTTTTGGAGGTTATGATCCTACTAGCAGGTACTTGTAAAACTTGTGGTATACATTCTAGCCAAAGATGAATTGCTTAGCCAGCTCAACTTTGCATTGGTTTTACTCTAATAGGATCACACAATGAGGTAATGTGCTAAAAAGCTTAGGACTACAACGGTGCTATAATAAGATTATTTAGTAACATACCACAGCCACTAGGGATGGACAGAAAATGTTTCTTTCTTTTACATACCCTTCAGCCAGAGGATATTTCATTTGTTTGATGGTGGGGGAGGCAGAGGTCCCACACCAAAGAATTTAATGTCTGAACAGAAGAGAAAAGAGAGGTCTTGTGAAGTGTTACTGAGGGAAGAGAAAAAAAAAAAAAAAAAAAAAACACACACACACACACGAAAATTGGATAGATAGTGGTAAGAGAGGGAATTAGATGTGACCATGGAGAATGAGGAGTATGGAAGATGAGAATATAGTCAGATGTGTGACTGCAAACATTTCAAGACAGCAGAAAGGGTTCAGCATTAGCCACGTTAAATTAAATTCACTGGAGGGCATCCAGAAAAGGAGATCAGAGTGAGAGAATACAACTTTTAAATAATCTGTTTATATTCATTTCAGGTCATGAGAAATAGATCATAGGCTGAACAAAACTTACTGAATTACTTTTATAAACATCTAACCTAACATCGTCAAAAAAAAAAAAAACACTCCTAATATATCTGTGGCACCACACTTAAACAAAAGGGGTGAGAGGATCAGATTCAGAAGAATAAAATAATAATGGAAACCTCAGAAATATACGGGGCCATTCACAGAGGAAGAAAAGGAGGGGTCCAAGGAAAGATTTCAGTGGAAAGAAAGTTGGCAATCCTGAAAAAGAAACATGCTGAAGGAGTGACCTAAGAGGCTTGATAAGAACCAGACTAAGACAGAATCAAAGCAGCCAAATGAGTAACTTTAAGGAATAAGTGATCCCCAGAGTGAGAAGCAGCAGGGATCAAGGACAACAAGGTGGGAGACAAACCTGTCTCCGAGCGGGGCAGAGTTGCCGGAGCTCTGTCGACAGCAGTTTCAGCTGAGTGAAAAGGACTCCAGCCAAACTGGAGCAGATCCAGGATGAAGCTGGAGGCAGTAACTGTTAAGCATCACATCTGATGAACTCAGAGATGAAGGGGGAATATAGGACTGGCTGCGCTTCAGTTTTTGGATGTTAAGGGCAAAGATTATGTGTCTCCAAATTCCAAATGGGCAAAATTTTGGATATTGCTTAATACTAGTCTACTTCCTCTATCTTTAAAATCAATGGAAGCATGATTAGATCAACATTAAAATACTGTATTAAGCTAATTAAAAAAGAAAAAGGAAAGAGAAAAGGAAAACCTAACAAAGTAAACAAAGTAAACAAAGTACAGATATCAAGAGAGATACAAGAGGATACGTGGGAATCACAGATTGTACATGTCCTGTTGTAAGTAATAAACTGTCAATATTTTTTTTCCTGTTATCTACTTGTGGTCTCATTGCCTTACATAACCATCTGCACTTATTTTTGTGAGATATTTTGACCCTATGAAGCAAAAGCATGTAGGAGTAGCCCAATTTTGAAGAAATTCTCCACTATATGATTTTATACCCCAACTTCTAAACATTGTCTAAACATTACAGGGCTTGTACAATAAGTCTGTGGAAGAACCTGTGCTACGGTCACCACGACTGAAGCACAAACATATTTGCCAACTCAATAACAGCAGCCCCCACCTTTGTATCGTGCGAGACACCCATGCAGGTGTTGGGATTCCTCTGCTCGAGGCAGGAGATGCCCGTTCTTTTGAAGGAGGCTGTGCTGCTTGCACACACAAGTCTTTATGCCACTTCTGACTTTTTTTTTTTTTTTTTTTTTTTTTACAGAAGCTTGATCTGTTTAGAGGTTTTACTGAGAAAAAATAGCTGGGAATTTGTGGCTTTCTGGTATCTCAGTTCAAACTAAAACTGTTAGTAAGATGGCAACGTCTTAAACTGCCAGCTCTGAAACCATGTTCATGCAGCTCTGGGCTAGAACTTGCTTCCTTCTCAGGCAGTCTGTCTTGCTGGCTTTGTTCAATGAAAGATAACTAGAATAAGTCTCTTACGCAGAAAAGCGAGGTACATCAATAAACAACAAAATATTCTCCCCTGCTTCTTTGCAAACTTTGTTTTTTTTACATATATAGACCTTGCCCAATTAAAAGTTTTTTTTTCCTCTCCTAATTTTGTATTCTAAACTAATGAAGGAATAGATTAATTGAATATACAATAAAACCAGAATACAGTCCTAACAAAAATAGTCCTAACCAAATCATACAACAACTCTGTGGATCAGCTTCTTCATGTGCAGAACAGGGAAAATCTTTACCAGAAAAGCACTAAGAAGATTAGTTGTGTACATTATTCTGAATTACTCAAAAAGAGTAAACACACCAACTATTTTCGGTTATGTCAACCAGTACAAAAAGCAAAGAAGCAAGCAAGCAAACTGGTATTAAAGATAACATTTTGGTGACAAGGACCAGGAAAAACCTCCACTGTAAAATTTCCATGATCACACAGTATCATGATAGAATCACATAATACTGAATTCGTCATCCGGGGGAAGGAATAGCATGTTAGGCCCTGTCTGCATCACAGTATTTTAAGTATATCAAGTTTTATAACTGCACATAGACATCACTAACATCATGGTGCTCTAGCTGGCCAGAAGACCCTCCAGTCAGATAAGCCTCTAGCTAGAGTGCCAGCAGTCGACTTGCACTGACCCTGCGCTACTTCATGTCAAATGGCAGAATTTGAGCGAGAAGAGGCAAATCTAGCATACATATCCTACTTAGTTTCTGTACTTTCATGACACCTGGTATTCTGCCATTTTCTTAATTTATATTTTTGTTGAACCAGCTGTTGCAACTGAAATGCTGCTAGACCTGTGCAGCACTTGCATTCAAAGAGAAAAGCTTCAGGAAAGCATCAGCTACAGAACAACAGTGCAACCGAATATGATACAAGTTAAAATGCTGGGAAATAAAGTTATGGGAGAATCTTTTAGAACTAAACTTACCTACAAAAGTGTACATGCCTGAACTCAGAAGATACAGTTGGCCACATTTTTAAGAGCAATTTTGATTAATATAAATAGCAGGACTCTCTTAGGATTGACTTAGGAATTGCAAACATTTGATAATTCATGTCCCTCATGGACAGACGGATGGTAACTTTTTTAGTACTTACATCAAAGGTGGGTGTGCTTTGCTGGGCACTCTGATTACACGGTTCTCTGAAGCAATCGGTGAAAGGAAGCAAAAGACCCATTGCAATAATACGAGAACATAGTTTTTCTGCTTCTTCTTGTGGCGCATTCTCCTGCTGACTGAAAAGCTTTTCCAGCAGAGTTCTCCCTGCCAAGGTGATAACATAGAATAGTAAGAATTTCTATGTCTATAGGATATAAAGCTTAAGACATTGCAACACGTATTAAAAAATCAAGAAGTATTTCAAGTACAATATAGGTTTCCAAAATTCTTGAAAGAAAACATCCAATAAGTCTTTAATATAAAATGTTTCTATAAAATTGAGCTGACCTCCAGCATGATTGAGAGAGAGAGAGAGAGAGAGAGACAAAGTGATGCTAGTGCAGCATCAATTGCCTATTTATTTTTTATACAGTTGTCCTGATGAGAAAATTGAGATATTACCAAGATATTAAATAACTTTTTCCAAGGGTGCCACACAGCTGTAGAACTCTCCTAGCTCTTGGAATGAGCCTTTGTTTTCTGAATCACAAAGCAACCAGAGTCTTTAAGAAATTGTGCACAACTTTGGTAGAGAAACTCTCAATAGAATAACGATAATAGACCCCCTCCAATATCTCTTCTGCTTACAAGGATATTTAATGCAATTCCAGAGCAGGACAGTGCTCCAGTCTAAAATGCAGTACTATAAGGACAGAATTCAGGGAAATCTTTTACGGAGTCAGAAAAACAACCTATTTCTATTACAGGGCCAGCTTTTGTGATCCCAATGTGTTATCTCAGCACAGCATTAAAGGAGGGCAAGTCTCAGAGTATATTACAGAATAACAATGCTAGAGGTCTGAAAGAACTTTGTGCTGTGTGAAGTTAGCCAGAAAGAGGCTTAAAAAAATTTGATTAGTTTTATACGCATGCTGCACTAAAATCTACACTCTAAGAATATTAAATTGCTTGATTAAGCTCTAAAATGTAAAAAGATGCCAAAGTTGGGATTTACAAGAAGAGATAAAATAGATCTACTGGAAGAGAAAAAGGCAGAGGGAGTACTAAAGTTAATTGAATGTTTTAGTATGAACTAAGTGAGAATACAATTTGTACCTAAATCAGTTTCTGATTTTTTTCCACAAAGTGCAAGCCAAAGGTATTTTCCAGAAAAAAAAAAGTACTATATTAAAAGGAAGCATTTCAGTGTCAGTTAAAGTAATAACAAAATACTGCTTTTCACATTCAAATGCAAGCTATATAAAGCATTTCTATTCAAATGCTAATCTTTTTCAAATTGTAAAATTTCATGGCATTTTTTAATGATATTAAGATATTTTCTAAAACATCTGGTTCTGATTTAGATAGAATATTTTAAGTGTCATTTAGTCCAAAGTTTCCATATTATTTTAACTTCATATAGCAATTTAGTTGTGTAAAACTAAGAAAAAAGGCAATAAATCATTAAAGTGTAGAGAATTAGCACTAGGATTTTATCTCCATATCTAAAGACTTGATAGTTTTGAATTATTATTCAGAGTTTCCTAACTTTTCATTAGAAACAATGGAATATATCCAGGAATCAGGCTTGTCATATGTATGTCAATTTTTGTCATATGTTGATCAATTTGCAGAACAGTTCCTTGGTTTCACAACCCATAAAATAAAGATAACCTTACTGCTTATTCAACACTTTCCCTCTTTTGTCTTATGCAAGTATAGTGTTGTGTGGTAAATAGTCTTCAAATGTATTCATTGATTGTATACAGGCATTCTTGGAGTGTGACTTTACTAAAGCTTCACACACAGTTGCAGCAATATGCAGCAATCTCACAGGAACTCAAAGGCAGGCAAGATTACAAAAATGTACAAGTGAAGCACAAGTAGGGAGCTATCTGCCAATATACGTTTTCGTAATTTATTTTAGGAATCTTTCTTCAGCGCTTAGCTGCTGATGCTAGAGATGCTGTAAAATAAATGCAAAGAGCACTTCTGCAGACTTCAATACTAGCTAGCATCACTCTTACTGAAACAAACACCTAGCTAAAAATACTGGCTTTTAGCCCTATAACTGTTAGAAAACAAATAAGCAAACAAGTAAAAGCACAGCACTGCCATCAGAACATCAATCACTACCATTTCTGCTAGCACTGTGCTTTGCCCACTGAAGTCATATTATCATAGTATCATCTTATATCACTGAGTAAGGGTGGAACCCATGGAAAAAGCATCTAGTCAAAATACGATAGGTGAAGAGGATGAATAGGGAAGTTAAGGAGTCCAGGCTTTATATTAACTTATCCTACCCATTCTTACATATTTTACATCAACATTAGCCATGAAAGAATAAATAAAAAGATCCCTCTGCACAAAATAGAGTGAAAGAATATTCCACGTTAAATATTCAGTTGTCCACTACTTTTGAAAAATCCAGAAAACAAAAAAGTAATAGCTTTAAAATAATTTGGTCACTTCTAAAGAATCTTCTCATAGACACATAAAAGAACCCATTACTGCTTTAAAGAAATGAAAGTAAATAACATCTGTAAATGACATGAGAGTTTTTTAATCTGTCCATTCATTCCTTATTTTTATAGCAGCACCTTTTTAAACACTCTTAAGATCAAATATTTTATTGTTTGTTCAAAATCTTAGTTGCCATTTACTCAGTTTAATCTTTATAGCAGTTAAATATTACTATTTGTTAAATTCACTTAAGCACATTTTAGGACTCAGACAATGCAAAATAAGTATACACTTCTGCAGTATAATTAAATAGTATCCTTTTTGGCATTGTACTCTTGTACTATTTATGCCATCCATCTGTACTGAAGTGTTCTCGAGTGTATTATCAATCCTTGAATAAACTGAGGAATAAAAGTTATGTAATCATGAGAAGTTAATCAAAAAGAAGTTAACACATCTTAATTTAAAATAATCAAAAATTTAATGTCATTGCTCCAGCTAACTTAAGTAGTGTTAAGCTGTGCTTTGTATCAGATTCAGGCAGATGCAAGAAAATAATCGATCAGTTAATAACATCAACTATCAACACAAAGGTAGTGTTTGGATTAAGCTGTGCTCTCCTACTGTACAATTGTTCTTTACAATTGCTGCAGACACCTGAAACAGACCCCCATGCAGATATACAGACACATGCAGAAACTAAAATTTGAGTTGAAGAAATGTATTTTGTAAGTTTTGTTAACACATTTTACCAGAAGCAAGCTGAAACTGGTTCAGTCTGCAGTACCCACAGACTTGACTTCCCAGTGAACAGCTAGAACAAATCTATATATCACTAATAAATGGATTATATGTTCAAAAGCACTTATCAAGCAATATATTTAAAATGGAATGTTATTCCAAAAGCTTTTTTTTTTTTTTTTTAATCTAATTGACTAGGGCTTACTAGCAAATCGAATGGATGTCACAAATGGCAAAACAAAAGACAAAAACTACCCAAATTTACAAAAAGGCCTTTCCTTTTCAGAGTAGAGTGGGGGGACAGAGGAAAAGGCAATGTCCTGCGGGATGCTTGCGAAGCAGAGGAAAGCATTACGTTTATTATTTTCAACTCAGGGCAAGCTGAAGATTTTTTTTTTCCCCACAGGTATACAAAATATCTTCTAATTCTGGATTCCACAGGTATATAACTACTAATGTTTTGAATTAAAATGGATTGCCTTTACCCTATCTACATTATACACTTGTCTGAAACTAATTCAAATTGAATTGACATATGTCTATAGACATGAAGTGGAAAACACAGATTTTACAATGTTAATACCTAAATCTATTCCTTAAGTAACAAAAGCAAAAATCACAGACATATTGGAGGCAAATGCTAAATTCCTATCAACTTCAACACAGCAAGATTTTCAGCTGAAGTTGTTCCTTTTTTGAGTTGCAAATAAAATGATAAAATGCAACTCCAGCCTTTTTTTTTTTTTTTACCTCAGACTCATTAATCATCGCAGACTTATTACTTTCATGAGACAATATCTGAATGTGTTGAGCATGGTTGCTCACATACAACGCGAAATTATTAAATGAATAATGATTTCATAATTAAAATGATTAACTGATTTCTGGTGAAGGGATTTAGGGGAAAAAAGACAACTTCTCTTGATTGCCATAAACATATTAAAGGATCAGGATCTCTCAGCACTCATTTTGAAAAGTTTTTTTTTTTTTTTTTTTAAATACTTTATAAATTACTCTGCTTCACAGAGATCTCAGATCATGACATGGAGGCTATTCTTTTCTTATCCCAAAAAACAGAAGGTTGGCGTCAGAAGGGGGACAATAATTTTTGTATTGGAAAAGACCTGTGGCTAAGTTTCAGTGGTCTGAGGATGTTACCATGATCCTTCAGCAAATAAAAAATAACTTACAAGATCATATTCTTAGGACAAAAAGACTTTGTATTTTTTGCTTACAAAGAATTGCACAATAACTTAAAAAAATAATTTTGGAAGAATCAGGTACACATAATTGATACTTATGCTGCCACAGCTCGGTCTAACTCGTCTGGCTCAGCTTCCAAATTCTACCCGCTCTCTCCCTCCATGTCTTTTTGCTTCTTCCTCTCCTTTCCGTTAGGATGAAGTACTACTGTCTTGTGATCTCCTTGTGATTACATTATAGGCATCTGTCCTCTTGCGATTACCAAAACTTCAGTAACACTACTCATCAAAACCACCTCCGGCTACAATTCTACAAGCAAGTTTTCATGGGAGAATGAAAATTCACAAGTCCCTGAATAGTTTCCATTTACACTACCTCCCTTGTTGAAAAGTGTGGGCATATGCTGTTTAGCATGGTTGTTGTTAATACTCCATCTTGTGAAAGCAGATTAGTCAGATATAGCATGAAGAGGAAAGGGAAGCTTGCCCCAGGAGTCGTTCTACAAATATAATATTTCATTATGACATGAAATAAGCTATGTATTATATGACATAATATTCATATAATATCAATATTGTATGAAATATACTTATTTCACATAATAATACCCCACAATACTGGCCACAGCTTCTTTCCTGCCATGAAAAAATTGCCTGTGTGTGTGTTTGGCTTCTGCCTATATGGAAGCAATGTCTAGACTTTGACCATTACTTCTGATGATTTGAATCACCTTGTCTGTCATGAGTCAGTTTTATGGGAAAGCGTGTCCATTGCGGAAGGGAAAGCATTTGATCTTTCTATTGCAACAGCTTTACATTTGAGCACAACTTTATCTCCTCAAACTGAGGCTGAAAGTAAGAGTCTGTGCTCTTCTGAGGAAGAAATATGCCTCACACTTAATTTATAAGTATTAAACATTGAAACATGTTGAGTGCTATCCACAGAGAAATGCAGACAAATCCTGAGTCAAAGAGCTCACGTTATAGCTTATTTCCTGTCCAGCTTATTTAGTAGACCCCAACCTTTCGAAGAGCAACAAGGAGAGTAAGCAAATCCCAAGAACTAGCAATACCATAAGCATGCTGTTTGTAGCTTTGGATTTACTTATTTATTGAGGGGATGGAGAGGAATAAATGGAAGAGATAAAGAAGAGAAAGAATTATATTAGTCATAAGCATACCAAAAAACATACATGCATGCATCCTCAAAGTACAGGTACAACATACTTGGCTATAATGTTCATCTAAAGCATATGTTGCTACCAACTCCTGTTAATCCAAAAAAAAAAAAAAAAGTGTCTCCTGTCCACCTTAAACTGAATTTGGAAAAGACAGAGCCCAGCCGTCAGTAAGCCCAAGTTGACAGTGATGATTAAAATGACTCATATTCCTAAGATGCCCCCCTGGTCTTGTCCCCTGTGAATCTTTTCCAAAATGTCCACATACAGTACACTTGCACCATGGAGAGAGCGGCTGCATTGGCAAGTCTTCACCTATGCAGCATGGAGGTGCACTTTCCCTTTTAATTTTACCCAATGCACAGAGAGAATCACTTCAGCATAACACAAATCCTGAATAATCCATAATTCAAAGTCTCATCAAGGATTAATGATGACATCCGTATTGCTTACATCTTAAAAAAATAGAATGAAATCAGTATCTCTTTTTTTTTTTTTCCTCCTTTTTTTTTTTGCACTTCAGGGAGCTCAGAAATGCTCACACAGCAAAGTTATTTTATAAGCTCTGAATCCAAAATTACCACAGGCTCTGCTTGATTGTTGGCACTTAGGATGGGGGAAAAAGGAAAAGAAAGAAAGACACAAAATGGTTGTGTATGTTTTATACCGTTACACTTCTGTTTTCTGTGTTAGAGAATATAATAGTCTCCTTATGCTTTTTTTTTTTTTTTTTGACTCCCATAAAGAAAACCAGGCATAAACACACATACAGAGAGATAGAAATAGAGAAAAAAGCTATTTTCTACCACATTCAAGGGTTAGGAAATACTATAAGTTAGATATCTGCTGCCTTATATATCTCCATATTCTCTATTATCATATTCATCATTTATTTAAGTTTCACTTTTTTTTTTTTCCTGACTCCTTTTCTGTGTAAACTATTGTCCAGCTCATAAGTAAGGCCCAAATCATCTGGCAAGTCACTTGTACTGTGCAATATCAAATGTTTCCCAACATGCTGGAAGAGAAGGCAAAGATGCCTGGCAGACAAAAACACTGCAAAGCTTACATATACATTTACTTGTACGAGAGCTAGTCACTATACTATTTATACTATTTTCTAATGATTCAGATTTTTTAAATTAGAAACTAATACAAGCACAACATATTACTTTAGCTATCTGATGTTCCTTTACAGTACTACTGAATACAACCTTTTCACTTTTCAAGTACTTTGTAGCACTTTGTAGCACCAGTTTTACTCATCTATTTTTCCCCAAACTGCACAACAAATCTGACAGAGTAATTTCCTAGAGGCAAAACAATCACACTTTATTTTCATGTTTCTAAATTTCTGCTCTTTAATGTACATCCACAGCTCTCCAATATACAGGACAATGAGTGACTAATATTGACAATTAACTTTTCAAGACCTGAGCACTCTACACCTTTTTAGTTTCATTTCCTTGTCTTTTCAAGCTTCAAAACAGTTTTCAGCTAGTCTGTACCAGTCGATCTAAATACAACATAAAAGCTTGTGACTGCTGAGAAAGGAGAGGCTTTGGAAAGTGTACCCAGAAGTTTGCCAAATAGTCATTTCCTCTTCGTGTGAAGAGTGCAGGCCTTAGGCCTGCACAAATACATAAGTACATCCTCTTGCTTTTAAGAACATAGCAAATTAATTTAGTCTCTTGCTTTCTGGAAACCTGACCTGAAAGACCACGCTTCTGGATTAAAGAACTCATTTATTGTACTTTTTCATTGCAGTTTCTAATCTTCTGATGATTTAGATTAGGATATTGTTCCAAATCGCTCATTCTTCAAGGTTTATCTATTTATTTCTTTTAAGCAAGGGATGGAATTTTCATTGACAGATACTGTCCTAAAACTGCATGACAGTTTTCACACACTCTGGTTGCACAAAACATGGAAAATACACCAAACAACAGGTCTACACAAACCACATGATTACATAACAAATGGAAAAAAATTAATCCTCCCACTAGGATAAATATAATACACTACATCATAAATCTAATTTCCAGACAACTTACCTTAAACATGCCAGACCTTGTCAAGGACTAATATTATGTCATCTATTCATATAATCCTGTTATATGGATTTTTTTTTAATCAACATAATAGCCAATACCTGCATTAATTGCCTGTAAACACACACGTTTCTAAGGGGAAAAACAACCAGAGGGACTATACTGATTTACACTTTATTTTACAGTAGACTGTTTGGAATATTATAGTAAAGTTAGGGATGAGCGGCAATGTCTGAGAAGACTCAGTTCCTTCTCCTCCACTTTGAGCCTTCCTGGTTCTGTTGACATGGGTAGTATGAACTGAACCCACAAAATATCTTAATTTCAAGAGCCAAGAGTTTGTCTAAACAGGAGAATTAAGGAAAGAAATATCACTGCATTAGTCACCTTTCATGGCTTTCTGTACCTCCCTACATACAGCTCAGTGCACTTTCAAGGTCAGAAATACATATTTATTAAATTCCACTGAGTACTGTATTGATTGGTGGTCCATCATGTTCATGGATACTCAAAAAGTAATTAAACAAGAACTACCAATCATTAATTTCACGTCTCTCGCTCCTGCATCCAATTACCACTGAGCCTCTCTGCTTTTATCATGTTTCCTTTCCTTAAGGCCCTCTCAGTTGTTCACAGGCCCTCTCCATGAGGACTCTTGACTAACTCCAGGCTAAAAAGAAAGCACATCAACCCCTGTGCAAAAGCATCAGCTTCTTGGTGTGCTTGTTCCAACCTTCAACACTGTGGTGTTAAAATTATTAGGCAAATTAGGTAGAATTATTACTAATAAACCGCCCCCAGAAGATATAGCATAGCGATTCAAGCGAGCAAAGTTGTTCTTTATCCCCAAAATTACTGCTACTCATTTCAACAGGTTGGGGCCTATACAAGAGAGCTTGAGTAAGCACAGCTTACTCAACTAAAGCAAGCAGCATTTAGCCCATTGCGCAGTTACAGTAAGAGAAGCATATAATAGCAACCAAAAAACACTCAAAACATCCAAAAAGAGGCAGGGCACACAAGCACATGCTCTTCTTTGGAAGTAAGGGTGGGAGCTACAGTAGCAACATGGGTAACCTGTGGGCAAGGTTGCCAAAAGGCTATCATACCATAGGAGGCACCAAAAGAGGCACGTCGGACAAACCTCCACACAGCCTTCTAGGACTCGAAAAAATCGATGTCTGGCAGCATTTGAAAACAGGATTCCACAAAAAGAGATGGAAAATATATTAAGACCATGGATTCAGTCAAATAAAAGGCCACCAAGATAGGCTGTTACAAGTCAAAAGATGCTTCAAAAAACATCTCTATTCATCCACAGTTCTGCGATAGACAGAACTCAGTACATGTATGTTAAATTACCTTCTTCGCTTGCGCTATGAGACATGGCAACAACAACAATTTCAAATTGTCTGTTAAAGGATGACTAAATCATGTGCCAGGCCTGCACAGATCACACTGCAAAAAGGTGAAAGGACTATTAAGCTGAAAACTAGTTAATGCAGACCTTAGACCTGCCTAACCTGAGCACTGAGCTACTTGAGTTTTTGCCTTGACAGTGTCTGAAATATATTTTGTACCTGCTTCCACCTTGAGTTTTGTAATATGTGATGTACACATAACAGTATAACTAAGGCAAAGTATCAATCCATGGTTTTGTCCTTCATTTCCACGTGGAGATTTATAAACACCTTTCAGAATCTGAAGTTTTTAAGCACCAAATAATTGCCAAACTATGATGCAACCATAATACAGTGCATTTTTTTTAAAGACACTTTATTCTACAACATTTTATCTTTTTAAGATAAGATTTTAATGCAATTTTACTGAATATGACAGAAGCCTATTACTAAAGCTTTGCCAATTTTAAAGCAATTTATTATAGAGTAGAATCTATATGTCTATCTGTCACATCCTTAGGCACCATATGCATCTTTGGCAACTTCCAGATCATATTTTCCAAGTGCTTAGGTTCCTCTCAGCAAGTATCTAATTCTGTCCCCTTTTTACCTTTTAGTTTCTGTGGTGATTTGTGATGTGGAGGCGTTATTCTGTGCCAGGTACTCACAGGCTGCCAGCAAGCCACAATTCCTTCTGTAAAGCAAGAAGTTCCTCTGATATCTTTTTTTTTTTTTTTTTTTTTTTTAAAAAAAAGGAAGCCATTGCTACTGCCTTCTTTTGTCAGCCCTCACCAATACACACTGTTCTTTACATCCCAGTTTGGTAGAGCATCTTTTCCCAGTTGTTCCACATTTCGTTTGACAAAACAGCCTATCCCTACATTAGAAGTAAATTCAAGTCTTTGCACAGGCAGCCATAAGTCGCCAGCTAAAACTGAACAAATTTCACTATGTTTCATTCTAGCAAGAAGTGGGACATGGATGGCATTTCTTTAAATGCTACTCTTTCCTAGTTTGCTTTAGCTTTTCTTCCCTCTGCAGGGCCTAAGCACTCAAGATCTGAACATCTCCTTCCACTTTACTAATTGGTGATTTTTTTATACCCTTTACCATAAAATACAAAAGTTCTTTTTCTTTATATCCCTAAACAAAAGCTGATATGAGGTAGAAAGGGGAAAGCAAAAAATGAGAACATTATTCCATCAAAAAAATATTACTATGCATCACTATGAAACAGTAGGCATTTTTTTTTTCTTTAAATACATTCAAAGTCTCCTTCCCGACCGAGTATATTTTAAGTTTATATACGCAAACATTACTTATTTGGAAACTTAGTCAACTTCCCAGCACACCTACACACGAGATAAAAATATCACCTACTTGAATATCTTGATTCCAGACAGCACAATCTTAAACACACGCAGTAAGCTTTCCAGGGAACAGCAGGGAATTTTGACTGTCTGTGTACTAGTCTTCAAACATGGCATTGCTAATACAGGCAACTGTGTTCTTTTGAGTTCAAAAGGTTATTTTCGTTGAAGTTTTGAGCATTCTCTCTGTATTGATGCATTTAAGAGGCCCTTTCCACATGGTAATTTTTCATTCCCAACTGCTCATACATATGGCTTAGCCGCTGGTCTCAACAAATTAGGGAGAGCGCCAAAATATCTGTTTAATTACTCCTACTCAGAGCATCAGTCCAGGATAGGCTACACTAGATCAACAGTAAGTTTCTACTATTCAAACATCCTATATTTTATCTTTCAGTTCTCATGATTTTGTTGCCTAAACATTCCCAGAGGCACTTCAGAGCATTTTCTCCCCTCTTTTATTGGTTTACAGGGGAAAAGAACAAAAAGAATGATGAATAATGACAATATTCATCTTGAAACTGTTTTGGTCCATGACACTCTACCTTTGAAACTCACCAAAATATCTGGAGAAATACCAAGGTAATATAAAATAACAAATAGTAGTTTTTTTAGTGATTTTGCTGTTTTTAAATGAACTCAAGTTACACACCAGAGAAGTTGAAAAAAAATCTCCTTAAGAAAAAAAGTATCATTTTGATCTCTAATATAAACAGTGATGCTCACAAAACCACTAATATCTGAAACTTAAGTGGACTTTCAGCTACCTTCTTACCATGGGTTGCTAAGTATTTCCATCAAGAACTGTGACATTTGAATCTGAACAAGAATTAATGCTTTCTTTTTATGAGATTATACAGCTAAAGATAACATCTGTGCAGTTATATTCTTCTAGAATTTCTCTAAGTCTTCCTTGCTGTAACTGGATCTTCATGTTCTAACATGGATGTAATTAAGAATTTCTCTCAACTATTTCTCAGTGTACTATATTGTCTTGATTCTTTGCATGACAAAATAGTATTCAGATACACACCCGCTATTATTTGGGCGTATTTTTTTTAAATGAAAACCACTTTTTCTTACATGACTGTTAGCAGATGTTAACATGTCTAATTATAGTGTTACTGCAGCATCGATTTCCCTTGTGCAGCGTTCTTTTCTTAACCGTGCATGGAAGTGGGAAAGATACGCTAGCTATTTCTTCCCCGTACCCTACCATTAAGCATGTTCAGGGGATAAACGAGATCTAATGGAGACCTCAGCGTCAAATGAACTCTAGAATCAAAGCTGCTCCTTGTAATCAGATCCGCAATCACATTATCTCTGCCTCTGCCCAGCTCAAATTCACACCAGTCCTGGCGGTCTTGATAAACGTCATATAAATCCCGAGACTGAACAATCTCTATCTTTACTGACAAACAGGAACCTGCCAATGACAAATCTGATTTGTGACTAGGCATTCTTGATGCTATTCCACTATATAGAACAAAATAGCCAAATCATTAATTCTCAAGCATATTTCTTCATTTGTGTATATTTCATTGTTCTACCTGTATGATGGTTTATTATTATGTCTGGGATGGGACACATGTACTCCCATAACCACTGCTTCCAGCTGACTGGAATCTACGGGCTTTACATCCATGAATAATATAAACCATGTTCTATTTTTACTTAAGGATAATGCAAAGTTTTGCATCAGAAAACATAATCCCATCGCCTATTCATGGTCATAGAGTCTTTCTATTCCATTCAGATGGCTCAGAACATGGAGGTAGCTTATTCTGGGTAGCAGCAATATGGAAATAAAATGAGCAACATTCACTTTGTACTCAATGTACCGCAGCCCATTCATTTTCCATAGCGTCCTCTTCGTGAACTGCAAGGTAGGAATGCAGGATGGAGAAAGAAATTCAGTTCCTTTTCTCTAGTGTGACAGAGATCCTGAACCCGCATTGCTGCCTTTTCTAAAGAACTTCAAATTCAAGGGCCCTGGATTATTGCATGCTGAGGCAGGAATGAGGTGATGCAGAGCACCAAGTTCTCACATCCTTCCATCACCTTCCTGCACAGCTTCCCATTGCTTCTACCCTGTGCCCCTTTATATCAGCTCACCTCATCCTCCTTAGAGAGAAGTTGCACGTATAAAGATGATTTTCCAGAAACCTCCAAATTCCACCTCATTGCAAAAGGATAATGTTTTTTAGACGTACTTCAATCAAAGCTACAGACGCAGAAACACCTATGCTTACGTGCCTTATCACCAACACTCCTTATAAATGCAGATTTTGGTAAGGGTGGTCTAGAAGGAATACACTTTACCTTATCCTGAGCATAACTAAACTAGAGTGCAAAAAAGCATAATTCAGATTAGAATTTGACCCTTCATATGGGAATATGTTAGGTTGTTTTTTTTTTTTTTTTTTGGAAGATAATGCACTGTGGAGAAAATGGTGAAACTTATTTGGGAATGGGCTTGTTTTCTGGAAGAAAAGTCCAGGCACATGACTACTATTAAACAATTATACTATTAACACTATTAAACAATTTATAAATACTTTAGAAATATTAAAGCACAACCAAGTCCAATAAATATATTCAGATTTAAATTCCTTATAGCTAGTCACACTGGAATAATCAGTTGCTGTCTTAAAAATATATCATGTGCTTCTATGTGCTCTACCTCAAATGGATTGAAATAGAGACTTGTGGACATCCAGCTATAGAATGTTCCCATTCTTTTCACCCTTTTCAGCCCGAGAGCTCGGCGGGCAGTGAGGAAACCACAATTCTAGGTCAGCTGTGAAGCAGGCTGCAAGCCCATCCTGCGAGTGGCTGTGCTGCTCCTAGAGAAGTGGCCACGAGAGGCCATCACTCCCAGAGCCCCGTGACCAGAGCCCGCTGCTCCCAGTGACGCTGCAGGAAGAGATCAAAGTGTGAATCACGGGACCCCGATAAGGGCGCGGGGCAGCCCCGCATTCCAGGGACACGGCTTGGGCTGCTCTCATTCCTACCTTGCCGGGCTGCCGCTTTAAAGCCGCTTATCAAAGCGCAGCAGTTTCCTGATAACTTAGCACACTTTCAACATATCCCGCTGCAGTTGCAGTGCCTGAGGTTTGGTATTTTCCACCCTCTGCAGCCAGGTGTAGGTTTACTAGGCAAAGAGATGGGCATCTTCGCCCTCAGGTTCTTGTTGGCTGCAGCCAGTGTTTTGGGTGACACTGAGTCAGGCACGGTTGGCCCAGCCTGTGTGGCCCCATCCCTATGGCAAAAGCACCTTGGAGTTACTGCTAACATACACCAGCAGCTGGGTAGTCCTAAGGGGGAGTAGCATGATAAACATTTCCTCATGGGGCCAAAAGATACAAATCCCTATTGCATACAGGACTACACAAATCAAAATTAGGGAAAAAAAAAAAAAAGGCAAGCAGATGTGCCCCAAAACACTTACTATACAACTACTGAAGCAAACTGCAAACTTTGACCCTGTTTTTTCCAATTTTCATGCACTTCGTGCTAAGCCCTTTCCACAAAGCTGCAGGCAAAGCAGCAGACCTGCACGTGGGCGTCGAGGACATTAGTGACACTGTAGGAGGGAAACAGAGTGCTCTCTGTGGGATGCAGGCCCACATGCCACAGGGACCAGGGGCGGCCCCGAGGGCACGAGCACGGGATTGGTTCGACGTTCCCTTTTCTGGCAACTTGCACTGTTTGCTTTTGGTTTCCTACTGAAAGCTAGAACAAAACAAAAATAAGTCTCTGAGAAGTTTAAAGAAAACCTTAATTTAAAGACTTGATTGAGATCAATTCACAAACATCTTGCAGTTGAGCAAAAGAGCTTAGAAGGGCATGGGTTTCTTTTGGTAGAGTTTAATTACAATCTGGGATCTGGTGTAACTTGCATTTTCAGCATACATAAGAGAAACCCTCAGCAACTCCTTTGCTATCACTGTGACTCAAATTAATGCAAGGCTAAAGTCCTTTTTATCAACTCCTAGCTCTTCTATGCCAGTTATGTTCACGTCCAGCAACATCAGTTCCACTTTTTCCACCAAAACATCCTCTTAGCATTAGTAAAAGTCATTCATTGATGCAAACTGCAGAGAAAGAGCCAACCCTCTCCATCCAGGTTGAGCTCCTGCCCTCCTGAGAGCACAGCATCAAAGCCCTGGCCCTGCTCCACATCAGGCTGAGATCTAGAACTTGTAATTACTGCCACTGCAATTTCAAACAGAGCTGTGCTCATCCTACAAGGAATGGATCTTCTGTCTTAATTACAAAGCACTCATAAAATTGTCCCACCACATCCTTAGCCAATGAATCAAATTCTAAATCATATTTTGCTAATTTCTCATATAAATCAGAATACAAATATGCAAAACACGCAAAGTGGAAAGAGCCTTTTTGGCAGGCTCAATTGTTCTTTCTCCTACCAAGAACTCAGATAGCATTTTTAAACCATCCTTTGATATACTTTAAAATGGGTATTTTTTCAATCTATCAACATTTATGGACAAAAATACAAATACAATCAATACAAGTCCAATGCTATTGGACATTATGCATTCAAACAGCCTTAGAAGAGCACATATAGATCATTGTAAAAACAAATGGCACACTGCCAAACTACGGCACAGAGCAGAAGTAGGCCAGTCATCTGCTTAGAAACTGCTGTCATTAAAATCAATGATTAACATGTTGTGGAATATTTTACTTGATTCTAGTTTGAAATATAGAATAACACTGCAGTCCCTGCACAACAAGATGGGATTTAACGCTCCAGGCATGAAGCTGGTTTGTGCTTTTGTTTTCTTTTGAAAATAGAAATAAGCCACTAAATAACATGCTTTTTAAAAACCTGATAGTAATTCTCACATGGATGCATGTGGTGCATGATTAAAATACAAATTTTAATAACAATAGTTAAGTTTCAAGGAAATTATTTCTGTAATTGCTGTGTGGGCTGGCTTAAGTAGAAAGGTTTTCCTGCTAGTGATGCCATGAAAGACATGGATAAAAATGTAGATTTCATTTCCCCTTTTCATTCAAATTAGTTATTATTTATGCATTCTTAATAACTTTCAGCTTGTCACTACATTTTAAAAAGACACGAGAAAGATCAAAAAGAGAAAATGATGAAGCCTTATGTCACTTCCAGCTCCCTCATTGCCAGCTATTCTGCAAGACCTGAAAGGTGGAATCGTGCTCTGCCTGTAGAGACAGCTGCCATAGAGATGCAAATGAGGGTCACAGGAATTTCCATAAGAGACCAAATTCTTGCTTTGGGCACTGCCCCCCTCACAATAACATCTGAATCGTTGGTGGGAAAACATGATAAAACAAGCAAGTATTTTATACTTACATAAACAAATAAGTATAAAACTCATGAGGAAATGTGAAGAAGTCTGTTCCAGGCAAACTGGACTTCAAAAGGTAACTCCCAGCTCTTCAAGTTTGCCACATAAAATTTATTTTCAGACAGAAAATATAGAAATAGATAAGAAACATAGAAAAGGAAATCTAACCACCAACAATGCATTACATTTTAATATTTTACTTTCGTTTTAGGATGCTGTCAAGCATCCATAGCAAAAGATTATATATACGTTACAAATCTGAAAGTAGTGGCCACCACAAACTGTAAAACTTAGGAGAAAAAACGTTCGGATAACGGGTGAAAGGGATTTAAAAATACAAAAAAAAAAAAAAAAAATCAGCTCATTGCTGGAAGTGGCTCAACTCTCCTCTTTCATGTAATTTTTAAAACTTGTTGTGCCCTGCATACAACATACTATTTTAGTCTTTATAAAAAGAACATACACACACACAAAAAAAACTCACTGCATTTTTGTAAAGAGTCCTGAAACATATGTTTCTGTACTCTTAGTTGTACAATTTACATGAAGAATTAATGGAACAGTGTTTTCTGTATGTATACACCTCCTAAAGTGACATAGGCCTTCTCTCTTTGTACAAACCTTAATTTATTATAGAAACTCGTAGTAAGGGGAAGAGAGAAGAAAACAGAAAACCCAAAGTGCAATAAAGTATAACCTTCCATTCACATATTTTATCTTTAAACACTGTATCTCTATACCTTTGTGACAGGACATAAGCTGCCTACCAACCCAGGCAAAAGAACCTTTGCCCTAAGGAGTCATGTTAGGTAGCCTGAACTGCAGACTATCAAAACTACCAAATTGTACTACATGAAGTTTCTTCTCTTCCCCATTTTATTGCGCCTTTTGAAGGCCACCCCCCCCCCCCCCCCCTTTTTTTTTTGTTCCTCCTCCTTCCTTGTCCTTCTGAAGGATAAAGCAGTATCTTCTGCAGTGTTGCCCATCTGTGCTTGCCTGCCAGGTGCTGCTCCCAACTCTTTACACTGCATCAGGAGAGTGCCCAGCACAGGAAAACCCCAGACAGGAGTAATGGCAGTTACTTCATCTCTGAAAGACCTACTTATGCAGAGCGCTAGTTTGCTTCCAGGGGAGCAGTGCTGAACATTTGTCATCAGGACATTATATAAAGCATTCCACAGGACTTAGACAAAAGAAGGAAAAAGAAAGAAAAGCTTCAAAGAGCAATGCACTTGCTTTACTAGCACTGTGGCCAGGCTGACACGAATACAGAGGGGCTATTCTCATTAACTAAAAGGTTAATGTGTCTGAAAGAATAGCTTTAAAATTGTCTGCATAAGCAAAGACATCAGTACATGCAACAGCAAAGGACTGAATTAAAGCACCTCAACTGCACTTTCGGAGGGTTTGGAGTGGGGGGAAGCCTTAATACATGTCACTCACCTGAAAAGACATTAGGAAATGTCTCTGTAGAAGCCTGCACCCCTGAGGACTTTCTTGAGTGAGTCAAAGGCATTCTTTCCGGTTGAAACTTCTCTCTGAAGCCCCTGTGCTCCAGGTAGCCGGCAGAGCCCACCTTCTGCGCTAGCTCGCTTTTGTGATCAGATATCTCGTCGGTCCAGTCTGCCGAGCGGCTAAATAAACCCGCCAAACTAGCAGACCTCTGCTTTTTGATTGAGACCTTTTCCTTTTTGTGACAGGACTCCTGCCTCCTCGTGAAAAGCGGGCTCTGGGATGGGGAGGGAGAAGGTGAATGGTTGGGAGAACTCAGTTGCCTAGTTGTGGTTTTGATGTAACAAGGATTAATTAGGTAGGGTTTAAAGCAGCGGGAACCAAGCACCGGGCTGCCTGTTGTCCCCTCCGAGAAGGAAATGCCATTTTTCGTTTCAGTGGATAAGCCATTAAGCAGGTCATCTTGGCTGGCTGATATTGCATGTTTATCTTCCTGAGTCTCAGCAGCATGATTGCGGCCTGCATCCCAAGCACCATCCTCCGTGACCGAACCTTGCAGATCAGTCTGCACATCACTACTTTTAGCCTCAGAAACTGCTCCCGAGGCTGGAAAATGTAGTGCCAAGCCATCTATCTGAGGCCCGTTTTCTACTGTGGCTCCATTTAAATCCTCCTTTAGCTCGCTAGCTACAGCATCCACGCCGTCAGTGAGCTGTTCCTGCTCCTCAATCAATAGCTTGCGTTCCTGGGTTTTAAATAAGCCGTTTCCAGGAGAGGCTGTTCCATTTACCGCCTCTTTCAGTTCACTCTCTTTTGCACAGGAGCCCGGAATGCTTTCTGCAATTTCAGATCCCGCTGGAAGCGCCTCCTCGGTGCCTGGGCTGCTCGCTTTGTCACCGGGAGCTCCTGAAAGGAACCGTTCAAAATCTAAGGGGGCTGCTTGGGAATTAGCCATGTGTCGGCCCATTGTTTTGGTGACAAAGTCCTCGGTGCCAATGCTAATTGCCCCCTGCTGCTGCTGCAGCCTAATGGCTTGCTGGATATCGGAAAGCAAATCCTCTTGTTCAGTGGCTGAATGGAAACTGTATATATCTGTGTCGGAGCCAGAGCTGGTCCTTTGTCCATCCTGTGTCTCTGCAGCAACCGGGACGGTTTCATTCCGGATTTCAAAATGTTCAACGTCTGTGTCCGAGAGACCCCCTTCATCTGCAGAGATGCTTATATCGGGAGTTTTGGTCACGATTGAGTGAGTGCTGTCCAGCTCCCCCGGCGGCAAGGCCTGGCTTTCCAAAACATCCTCCCTCGAACTGCTATTCCCATCTTTGGCCTTGGACAGATTTTTTCTGATTCTTAAATTTGAAAATACTGAGGCCCTCGAGTCCGACTTACCTTTCTTCTTACCAGATTCACTTCCTTTTGCATGCTTCCCCAATCCCCTCCTGCTTCCCGTTACCTTCTTTGTGCCATCTGTATCCTTGGGCCCAGAGACATCCTCTCCTCCATCATGCACATCACCTGCGTTCTTCTTTAGCTTCCCATCTTGATTCCCCATGATTTTCCGCAGCACACCACCTTCGGAAATCAAGCCATGCTCCCAGATTTCCTCCTCTCGGCCTGCCGGCGAGATCCCCCCTAGCGATGGTGCGGGTTTGTTTTCAGGCGGTGGTGATGCAGGCGCAGCGAACGCTCGCCGAGCCTCTCTCCCATCTGCTAGAGCCGCCTTTTTGCATAATGTGCAGCTTGCGCCGGGCTCCGCTGGGACATGCTCAGTGCAGCACTGCGAGCTGCAGACAGCTCCTTCCAATGGCTGCTCCGCGCCGAGCCGCCGGCTTGCGGGGCTCCGGCTGCGCTCCTGCTTCTTCAGGAAAGACTCCGTGAAGAGCGTTTCCTTTATAAAAGTGACTTCTTTCTCCACGGTTTTAATTGCCTGCATGGCAAGCTCAGTTTGCTGACCTATTCATTTATAATTTCAGGACTTCAGTGTTTGAGTTCCTGGAAGAGAGAGTGGGTGGGGGGGTGGAAAAAAAGTTAAAGAAAGGTACCATAATTATGCTGCAGTTGTTCGCATACATAAACTAGTAACTTTGGAAAGAAAAATATTATGCTGCTTTAATAGTTTACAAGGTGCTTAAGGACATGTTGCTTTGACAGATTACACTGTACCTCAGGCGTTTCGTGTGTTTGCTTTCTAAAGGCCACCAAGACATGATACATAATTTTAAAAGGCAAATCATTCAGCAAGTAGGTAGAAGAGGGATAAAAAACAAAGACCTTTCTCCACAGTTTTAAAGTCATACTCAAAATTCAATGCATTATGGTAATTATACTACAAAAAAAAAAAAAACCCTCCCACAATTTGTATTCTGAGAAGGTACCTCTGCTATTATTCCCAGGAGATTCAACTCATCAATATTAAAACACATCGCCATTGTTTTCATTGATAGGAACATCTGGCATGAAACAAGACGAAACAAAAACACACAAAAATAGCACTATTCAAATGCAGCTAAAGAATAGGATGTGAGTAAAGTACTCCTCTGCCTCACTCAAAATATTTAATAATGGATGTAAACTCTGCTGCTTGATAACTGTCTTGGAAACTTATGAAACAGTTTTAATCAGTTACTTATTTTCCTTCATTTTTGATTTATAGGTATGAACACCCGTATTTCATAAAATACTTTTCCTGAACTTCCAAAAAAGTATCCCCTTCTCCCTCTAAAAGTCAAATTTAAAATATTTGAAATAACTGGGAACGCCTGCATAAGAATATTGATTTGCCAAATGGGATCATTTCACTGGTCCCATATCTTATTTTTGACCCCAACCCGAAAAAGTATCTGAGTAGATTTCTGTTTATGAGTTATAATACTTAAAGATCATCTGGTCTATCTGTTTCAACTCCTGTGAAGGTGTTTAGGTGAGGTTCTTTAGCAGCTTCCCTTTCATCAAAGATCACTTAGAAAAACACACCAATCCAGGAAATACAGCTTGTTCGTCTACCTAATTATTAATTTTGGTATCTCTTTCTTCCTATCAGCAATTTCATTTTAATTCCCTCTACCTTCAATTACATTAAAATAGGAGGGGAAAAAAAATCAACCATTCAAACTTTAAAAAATACCCAGAGACACCACCTCCCCTTTCCACTCCTTACACACACTGTTTAGCATTTTTACAAATCTGGGCTGCAGTCACTATTGAATAGTTGCCATTAAGTGAGAGGGAAAAAAATCCCACCAGCGGTAGCCTTGGTTCAGTGATTGCTCCAAGGTAAGCCATGTCCCGAGCAGGCTGTGGCTCAGCCACCAGAGGCTTCCCACCTGCTAGAGTTCCATGTGTTCAACAGACCAAGTTACTTGATGCAGGTATATATTCAGTGTTTTTTCCAGTTCTAACTAGAATCTTATGAAGGGTTCAACTGCATTTTGTTTTCATTTTATAAATAATTTATAAAAATACTAGCACAAAAACTGCAAGAGCATGTTATACTATTTTGCTTCTCGACTCCTTTCCTACTCTTGCAGATTATTACTGAACGACCTGTAGCTCCCAACAAAGTGTAAAGGTAAAATCTACCAGCAAATTAATATAGTGCTGACGTAATGTAAAGGTTCTGTTGACTGAATATATAAGAAAAATGTGGAAATGGTGTGACTTCCTAAAACATTCTCCCTTCCTTCCTTTTCTGTAAACACTTTCACAGTGCAGCATTTGTACTGCAAAACAAAAACCAAGTCAACTGCAAAGCTGGGGTAATAAGAGAGAAAAATTAAAGAACAATTTGCCTTTTTTTAAAATTACAAATTACAAAATTATAGTGATTTAAATTATTTACCTATAATGTATATTTCCTAGAAGTTTTATACAATATATCCCAATTAATGAATTCTTCAATATGCTATGCAAATGGATAAGCATGGCAATTCACTGAATAAGTAAGCTACTCAGATAGCTATTCAGTTTCTCACTCTTCAATACTAAAATAAAAAACCACCACCACAACAAATATATATATATATATAAAAGAAAAAAAAACATTTTCTGGGGAATCCCTCTGAATGTGGTATCCTAAGAAAGCAGAGATTCTGGCTACTAATTTTTCATCTTTATGGGGAAGTAGTGTCATTGTAACAGCACTACTTATATAAGAATAGTTATACATGAGGACAGAAGATCAAATAACTTACTGTTTCTTCCACATAAGGCACAGAAAATGTGTTAAAAGTGGGCATGGGACATCAGTTACTCCCAAGACTCCAAAGCAGGTATTAGAGGACAATACTCTCAAACAACACTTGCTGATAAGTTCATAGCGTAATATTAATCACACAACATTTTTTAAAAAAATCTTAATTGTACTTGTACTTTTAATTATTTAAAATATATTTTTTAAAATTACTTTTAATTACTTTTAAAGAGTAAATGCTTAAAAATACTTGTACTTTTAATTATTTTTAAAAGTTCATTGTACCTTGTTTATTCTTAATGGTCTTTTAGATTCTGAAGAAAAACATGATGTTACAAGACAGCAGAACCCAGAAGATGTTTTTCAGCAGTATAAACTGCATTTGAAAAACTCAGGACCACTTTAACATTCTATACCCCAAAAATAATAATAAAAAACTCATAGAAATTATTTATGAAGAAGAAGTACTTTCAGTGCTAAGAAGGATATTTCATTTTAAGCAGAGCCATAACTTGTTATTGCAGACCACCAACAAGCTCAAGTCAGTCACAGATCCTCCCTCCCTCCCTCCCTCCCCTAAGATTTTAAGCAACTGCTCACAAGTACCTCAAGTCAGTCACAGATCCTCCCTCCCCTAAGATTTTAAGCAGCTGCTCACAAGTATAGAGAAGAGATTATAAGCTCCATTCTGGGACATGCCTCATTTCCAAGGCTCTTGCAAAGTTTAGGTGACATTAGTCGCAAAATGCAGCTTAAAACTCACTTTTGGAGATGCCCTTTTCCTTGCCCTCTGAGTTTAACTTTCACTCAATGGTGCCTCTTTCAGGAGGGCAAACCATTGCCACATTCAGCCAGCACCCAACCCTGCCTCTCAGGGAGGCCCTGCTCCTGCTGGGAAGAGGAAGGGCTGTGGCAGCCTCATTTCCCCCACCTGAAGGCACCAGCTGAGCCAAGACCAGGTAAACCTTGAGAAGGAGAAGGAAAGGAACAGTGTTTCTCCTGTCCTTCACACTCTGGTCCAAAGGATTGCCCAAATTTTGGCACTTCTGACCTGGGCAAAGCTGGGAGAGCCCATGGTGGGAGTGCTGCATTTCCTTAGGATACAAACCCAGCCACCTTGGCAGCTTTCAGGCTTTACCACAGGTTATTCACTGCCACATTCCATTTGATTAACTTTTACAATGGTTATCCCAGTGAGGCAATGGTAATCATGTATATGGTGGCTCGAGCACTTGCTGCTATTGCAGGCCCAGCATGGTGCACCTGCGTTTGTTGGGCTCTGATCTACAGTAACATTGGGGCAAGGTTAAGGAAAAATTCCCAGAGGAGAGAAACCGTGGAAGACTGGGGCACCGGGTGGCCATGAGGAGAAGGAGAGCAGGACGCCCCTGCTGCAGGCACCCTGCAACGAGTCCTGTGTGGCTCAGAGGCTCCTCACACATAGGTTTGGGTGGGAGGGTAAAGGCACGTTGATTAACAGCGTATTTGAAGGTATAGTGGTGGTACCTTAGTGACTGGACACTGTAATCCAGACGGTGTAAGGAGCAGCTGTTCAAGCAGACACTCCCTGCCAGCCACATGTCACCAAGGCTGCACTTTCAACAGCATGTTAAGCTTGCATTTTACTGGGCATGAGAGAGGCCACACTCTCTGTTACTCTAGTTGAATTTCTATCCAGAGGCCCTGGGAAGCTTCACCAGGCCACCAACCTAACTTAAGATAATCTCCAACCCAGCTTTGCATTTCAATCCCCTCAGAAGCAGCAGGAGCTGTGTGGCAGTGATGCTGCTTGTCCCCCCTACTCAGGCCTGGGCAGCCTCTACCACATCTGACTGTGGCAGCAGCAGGAGACAGGTCCACCAGGGAGATCTTGTCCCACCTTGAAGCCTTCTGGAGCAGTCATAGCCCCAGAAGGTCTTAACTTCCTGCTAAAGATGCTCTTACATTTCCAGAGCAGCATTCAGTACTAGGGCAGGTGAAAACCATTGCCTCCTCTCATGTTCTATAGACTTGTCTCTTATGACATGATGAGCTCTAGTGGTCTCCCTTTTCCTATTGTCATAGAGAAAGCTAAAAAGAACCCAGTGATTAGGGGGAAAAAAACAAACAAACAAAACAAAACAAAAAACACAGCTCCAGCAGTATGCAGTTGGTCCTGTGTTGGCAGGAATGTAACTTAGTTTCTAGTGGATATGAGATTCTGCTATTTTTTTATTGCTTATCTGAGGAGTATGAGATCATGCCTCATTATACTGTGTTTATTTTGCCCAGGGGTCATCCAGCTTCTGAGAAACGTTTTTTTTTTAACCTATTGAAAGACAGTTCCTCCTATAAGACTTTTGAACCTAACCAGCAGTGATCAAATAAGAAGAGTTTGGCTTGCTAAGGTGATTTAATTAAGCATAAGAGAAAATGACAACTAGGTTTTTCAGATGCCTGTGTTCCACAGTTCTTAACTCCTCCTGCATTTCCCCATCTAGTGAGAACTAACATTTGAAGTTAACATATCCGAAGAGGCAGGTTCTCCAGCAATGCAATCTTTGCCAACTAATATGCTGCAGCATCCCCCCATGGTTACAAGATTTGGTTATAAGCCAAAAATCTTTGTGAAGCATTTAACCTCCTGAATTTCTCACCTAAGTGCAGCAATACATTTATTCATTATGAAACAGTGCTTTTTTGTTTAAAAACATGATCATGAACATAACAAAACAACCCCAATTTTTTTTCGTTTCCTCCCGTTTTTTCCCCATATCCCTACTGCGGGTTTATTGCAAAATAGACTTTTCAGTATAAGAGCTGCAAATATACAAGAGCTTCCATAGTTAGCAATACAGAATGGGTTTGCTAAACAGCTGCACACAAAACCCTGCCAGCATTCCAGAGATGTATGCATTGTAGGTCAGGGTCAGGCCACAGAAACGCTCTCTGAAAATACAGGCTTTTTCAGCTACTGCAGCCTGAGACTCCTGTACTTGAAGCACAGGTTGCTATGCTAGTATGGCAACCAGCGTAGGGCAATAGTGAACTGTGAGAGTCTGCATTGTTCCCTCATGTTGCAGTATAAAATATAAGTGATCTTACGCCACAGGCCACAGATTTCCTTGCAGAAAGTTAATTTCATACAAATTTTATTTCAAATACAGTTACCAAGCAGTTGTTCGCTAATATCTGTTCTTGTTTGATAACATAATCTGCAGATATGTAACCAATATTTTTTTTCCATGGTGCAGTCTATGCTGGGTTGCATTTAGTTAGCTTTGCGTAGAAGACAGTTTCTGCAATTTAAACCACTGTACAATACAATAAAAAATGAGGGTAAGAATCCGAGTTACAAATCTGTTCTTTTTTTTTTTTTTTTTTCCCATGGGAGCGAAATCTGTGCCCTAGCAGTGTTTCTTCAGTCCTCCTCGTAACTTTTGAACACAGTAGAAAACTTCAAATTTTTAAGAAGATCATTAAATTACTGCAGAATTCACAAGCATACAGAATCAGTATTAGGTAGAAGAGAAGAAAGATAAGCAGAACTGACTGTCTCAGTTTGTTGATGAAACAGGATTCACATAGTTTAAGACTACCCACCACAAGCAAGCATTTCATAGGGAAGAATGAGTAGAGCAGAAGAGAAAGAGATTTGTTGTACTAGAGTGTAGAGAAGGGAACAAAGAATACAAATCTGTAGGAAACCAGGCCTCCTCATTTTCATTCCTTAGAGGAGAACATACATTCTCTGTTACATCAAGCAGAAAATTAAGTATTGTCTTTTTGGTTTTGTTGGACTACTCCCATGGCACTTAAATGGCAGGGTTGAAAAATGTGGACTTTGATCATATCAGTGGACCTTTCTGCCTGCAGAGAATCCAAAATGCTATGAAACAATGGTAAAATCTGAGCCTTGTCCTCTTCTGCAGGATACCAGGGATTGATTTAAGCACTTAGGACTGTTCTATCTTTTCTTTAATAAGTATCTACTAATCTGAAATAAAAGTACACAGTCTTTTTTTTTCTTTTTTTCCTCCTGAGATTCTTCTTTGTATTTTTAAATATTTCAATCAATGACATGGTTTATTCTAAAATTATGGGTTTATCATGTATTGTTCTAAAAGGATTTATTTCATAAATGTTTTTACCCTCTTCTTTACGCATCAGCCCTTATTCTATGGCACACACATGCGCTTATGCATGCGCATGTACTTATGGAATTTGGGTCAAATAAAAAGGGAAATTATTGATCAGCGTTCAGCTGTGTTTCAAATACCAAAACTCTGTCTACTGTCACAAAGTCTTTCCTCTAGAAAAAAACAATAATTGGGTAAGAATGCTTTGTAATCCATCTGGGGAAGTTTACAAAATGGGGTGGTTTTGAAGATAAGAGCTTCAGTGAAGATCTTACCTGTTTGAAGATAAGACAGTTTTGTTCAAATTCGTGGCAGTTGCTCACATATATTTAGTAAAGAGAATGCTTTTTTTCCATAATAAGAATTTGGAAATCTCTTCCGTAGTTCTTGGTTTCCATCAGTATGTAACATTAGCAAGCTAAATAGCACTTATACCAGTGCATTGAAGTGAACAGGAAAATGCAAATGTCCCCATCTGTTTAAGAGTCTTAGGATAAAGGCCTTTGTAGCTGGAGTGAAAAAAATGGTGCTAAAACTAAAATTGTAAACCAGCTTCCAATGCAGTGAAAGATAAGCTCTAAGAAGGAGAAAAAAGACAGCTGCTCCAAAAAAAAAAACATAAATAAAGCTTAAGCAGTATATATCACATATAACAATGTCTGTTGTTTTTACTTCCTCTTATTGTGATTCTGTGCTGTTGTAACATGTTGAACAGCATAACGGATCTGTACAAGGATTCATGACTTGCTTTCAGATATCTGCATTTATTTTGCTCCTTAGTACAGCTAAAAGAAAGAGTAACAACAGTTCATCTCTTAAACAGAGATCAGCGGAAGCTGCTTCAGAGAAGAGCATAGATAGTTGCACAGTAAAGAGTATTGTCCACTTCAGGGATTAGTTGGTCGAGTTGTTGCCCCTCCTCGGCAAAATCTTGGCTTGTATATACAAGCCTCAATACTTTTGTTTTAGGACTTCATGTTTTTTTTTTTTTTTT
>NW_010583062.1:8360-19213 GCF_000705375.1 Tinamus guttatus | reverse complement strand
CATTATTAGTTATGCTGTTCTCTTCAGAGAGAACCTCCTCCACTGTGAAGATTAAGGGTACTTAGGAAAAAACTTCTATCCATAAGATTTTTTCCTTTTCCCATAGCTACAAAGTTTACCACCAAAATTCTGCATCTTATATTTCAAAATAGCCACCTTTTTTTTCTCTATTACACATGCCACAAATGCAATCAATTAAGCCTTTAAAATTAATAGCTATTTTAATACTTTTTAACCTAATTATGCCTAAACTAAACTTTTAAACCCGACTTTCTGTAATTTTGATTCCCAGTGAGAAAATTTTCACTCTCATCTACTCAAACAAACATTCAGGGACATCTACAGCATCACAGAACCAGAACTTCTGAAGGAAAAGCCATGCCAGTCACTCTTGATCTTCTCATGCCTGGCATCGACAAGACTCCTGCCTAATATTGAGGAAACTCATTCCCTTTAATATTCTTCTCTACCTAATTATGCCTGATGCTACCCAAGGACAAATGTATTTTTTCTTTCTTCAGAGCTCACAATTGCCAGTCTCCTTTCAGTGTAACTCTGGCCCCATATCAGGCAGCATAAACATCACAAACCAAAAGTCAACGTTATCATCATTAATTTTATTTTTCTTTATACAGCTGCACATCTAAGTTCCTCATAAATCCCCTTGGCAAGGTAAGTAGTGGAACAGCTACACTGAACATTTTAGTAATAGCATGCATTTCAGGTGCTTCGAGAGAGTAGGCTCTACTCTGTTCTGGCTGGGATTCTTCACTCAACAAATTGCTGAGCATGATAAACTGTTATATAAAAACATCTTCAGTTAAATAATGCCAAGTGAAATGAAGCCCATGAAAGCATTTGGAGAAGGATTAGAATGACACAAAAAGACTCAAGACAGATCAGCACTGACATATTCTAGCTTGAATTTCTTGCACAATGAAGCATTCTTGGAACTTACTTTCACAACCTGATAAGCATTTCTAATCAATAATTAAAATCAACAAGGATTACAAATATATATTGAAGTGGTGCATTTCCTGCTAAATCCTTCATACCTTAGAAATTATATTTTGGTTTCAAGTGTAATTCAAGTTTATTTAACGAGATGAGCAGAATGAAAACTTTTTTTATAGCTACACAGTACACAGTGTTAGAAAGAATTTTTTTCACAATGCTCTTCTAAATTTGCTGTTTTTTTTTCTGACATTCACTATATCTTATACTTTGCATATTCTGCATATAGACTGGCAATACTGTTAAACTGTCCTCACACCTGTATTATTTTTAGAAGTACCACAGAGAAGCGGATTCAGTCAGATTTAAGCAAGAGGTTCATACTGGCCAACAGTCCAGCAGAAGGCTTTATTTCACTGGAATAAAATTGTACCCAGACTTTTCTTGTACAGTTTTCAAAAATATAAAGTTACCTTTCAAACACTGTAGCTGCAGTAACTATGGGAGATGATACACTGATTGGGCACATACTTTCAAGAGCCTCTGTTTTTAAAAATGCCTTTCTCTAATATGGTGGTTTATTTTCCAAGGTGCTCTGCTGTTAAAGGAAAGAGAAAACTGAGGCAAAGAGAAAACTTTTTGGAACAGAAGTTTAGATCAGAAGAGAAGCTGCTTAACCCCTCAGATAGCTCAGATGACCTCAATCATTCTTATTTCTATCAAGCAGTGGCTATCTGCTGTAGTTGTGACCACTGTGACACCATTCTGAATTTTTAGAATAATATAACAAAAAAAAAGAGTGAAAATGGTATTTCTAAGCACACACATATTAAATCTTTGTGCTACACACACAGGAGAGTGGAATGAAGGTCACACAGACAAACTACCTTCTGGCATTTCCTAACTCTGAATCACTGGCTTTTGTGGGCATCTCTACAGATGTTTTAATGTCATTTTTATGTGCTTACAAACATAGCTTTGTAGAAATCTGCTTACTGAAGGGATGTGTGATAGTAACTTGTGTGTTCCATATAGACATGGATAGAGAGTAATGCCAAGAGAAAATCTGCAACAGTTTGATGAAAAGGTGAGGAAGCCTAAGTCACTAATGTATGATGCACAGTGGTTAGATCACATGGTTCATACACCTGTCATAGAATCATAGAATCATGGAATGCTTAAGGTTGGAAGTGACCTCTACAGGTCATCTAGTCCAACCCCCCTGCACACGCAGGGTCACCTAGAGCACGTGGCACAGGACTGCGTCCAAGCGGGTTTTGAAGATCTCCAGAGAAGGAGACGCCACAACCTCACTGACCAATATACTGCATATATCACCTATATTCCGGGGAAGTATTTTGGAAACATTTTATTAAGTTTAAAAATATTGCTGGTAGCATATTTCCTAACCTCTCCCAGTAAAATTAATGCACAATTAATGCAAAACAAGTCCAGTTTTACAGGCCTCAAGTTCAGAAAGGAAAAATATGAGTAATGAACATCTAAAACATCTACAAATGACCTAACTCAGCTTTTCTCTACAAATAAAGCTGGAACTTCAAGCTTGTTTGCTTCCTAGTAAGCTTCAGAAACAGACATTTAAACATAGCCATTCAGCACAGACCCTCTTCAAGAGTATATTACAGCTACAGCAAGTTTTGATAGGTTGACTGCACAAAAGCTGCATGGTAAAATTATCTGCACATTCCCATAAATCACTTTGTTACTAGTGCCCACTCTTAGCAGTCTAAGGAATAGCTGTGCCCTATATTTTAAACACTCCTGAATCTGAAGAAACTATGTTCAAAGTTGCAAGTTCATTTTTTACTGACCTTAAAGACCATCTTAAATCTAGCCAGCTTTACCGAAGGGTGTCAATTACCACTGCTTACTACAATTTGCAATAATTACAGTTTGTTTAGTGAGATGGTTCTTAATTGCAGACACCACTGAAAGAACAATCCAATGAAAAATACAGTTTGTGCAATCATTCTTTTTAAGGCAGAGGAAGAAACTGGTGAGGAGGAAATAATAAATCAGAGAGCCCCCCCCCCCCCCCCCGACAACAGAATTATACATATGAGAAAAAAATGGAGCTGTTGTTTTCAAATCAAAAAACATTAATCACCTTTGCTATATTGCGTGCTATGCAGCTCTACTTACATGGACGTAAATGAGACAGACTGTCCCCAGCATCGGTCAGGATGGCCATGTGTCAAAGTTGATCATGTGTCCTGAGAGGCCATTTTTCAGCAGAGTACTCCTACATAGACAGATTCAACAGGAGACTTCAGTAAATCCTCAACAATTTTCTTGCTGTAAAGCTAAGTGATATGCTACTACACGCAGTGACTAGGAAGCATAATGCTTGACTTACTTACCTAATAAAACCTAAGCAATGGCTCACTTTTCAAATAACAGCTACCTGTGGTGAGATCTTCATGACTAACCAACCTATCTGATCAAAGTTATCTCAAAAACCTAATCAGTAGTGAGGTATGGCATTTTCTCATTCAGTCATCTTTTTTTTGAATCATTTCCTGTTGATGGAAATGAGGTTGACAGTCCTCAGAAGCAGAAAACTGTTGATACTTGCTTGATGATGATATTCAGAATTTGGGAGGGTGGAACTGGGTGAGAAAATCACTAAATGTATGTTAAATAGATCAGCTTTCCAGAATTAATTTCCTACTTAAGCATTTGGATACAATTCTGTGTTTTATCAAGATATATCTCAAGTTGCTAATAAATCTAAAAACAACCAAAATAAGCAAAGGCCACTCTGTAAAGTGTGCATAGTTGCCTAGCTGTAGCTTTAGAAATTCTGAAATTAAACAATTCCAGTCACAAAACATAAACCATTACACGCAGACATTAGACGTGAACTTCTACTAAGCAAGAGCCTTGACCTGGTAGGGACCAAACTCACTAGAAAGGCAGTTCAGAGACATTTTGCTATTGGTTTCCCTATTAAAACTGGCCGGCACCATCAATTACGAAGTGGGCATCTGTTACTTGACAAATCAACTACGGAGACTTAGTTTCCAACTAGCTTCCCCTAAAGTTATCAGTAACACCTCGTGAATAATTTCACAGGTAGGAGAAGCCTTCTTACCTCTTCCACTTATATCACTTTGAACATGTATTTTAGCAATAGTGGAAAGAAAACATCCATAGCCTAACAAACACAGCTAAACAACACTGAGTGAAATGCCTAATAGCTATTCCCTTAAATAAATAGTATTTGGAAAACACAGTTGTGGAAAATTGGATCCTACCCTAACTCTCTGGCTTTAAACATTCAGTAACAGCTCACTCAGGAAATTTATTTTCCCCTCCATCAGTAGAAAGTTTTTATACCATTTGCTAACTGTGGATCAGCTCACGCTGGAGTAGTGGAACTCTTCACCATTTGACTAGTGGGCCATACCTATCCTGAAACACCAGGGAAATGGTCCGCTCCAAGAACTTGGGTGTGCTGGGAGGTTGTTAGTGCTTTTGTAGTAAAACTGAAGGAACAGCACAAAGAGGCCAGGACCACAGACTGTGGTTTACACAATTTTACAATTGTGTAAAATCGGTGCATTAACAGTGAAGGGAGATTTAGCATGCTGGAAGGCCCCCTTCACCAGCAAAGGTATTTCCCCTCATGCTTCTTATTGCCAGAACACCTTGGAAAAGCCTGTCCCATCACCTAGGCCTCCTCTGAACTTTATCCAATTAGTTCCCCTTAAAAATCCTTGAAGATCTCTATTATATGGTGACCCCTATACATTCAGTGAGTCTACACACATTTAATCCAAAAAAAAGGTTGCCATGGCCCAGTTCTGCATTACGAAATAATTTACCCAGACCTCAACAGCTTTTTGTGGGAATTTCCAAAATTATTCACTGCCGATCACATTATTCCGTGTAGAAAATTGATTAAGCTTCATGCAACGCTGCTAGTGGAAAAAGGGTTTTTAATGCTATTGTGAACTATCTGTGTGGTAGCAAAAGAACATGTTAGCCACTGGATAAATTTTGAGGTGACTATGAGAAATGGTGCTAGAGCACAGAAATATGAATGCACAAGATATAGACCTTGTTAGTTTAAATTCTTTTATCCCTACCTATTGAATTGCTTGTGTGCAATTTTCAGCAATGCTAAAAGAAAATCTAAGGCTGAGGCAGAAAAAAAAGTTCAGTATTGTTGCGTAGCTGGTTTTGATTAGAGATGGCAGCAATTTAAAATGAGATGCATATTCCAGAAGAAAAGACAATTTTACTCAGGGAAAATACACGTGATACATGAATAAGACCTTTGACTACTGACGGGCAAATCTACAGAAAAATGTAAGTGCTTATTACAAGCATTTTTAAACCTTTGGAGATCTCCTCAATTTCCCTCTTCCTCCCGAGCGACAGTATGGGGATTTTCAGGTAGATTTTTTTTTCTGCTCTTCCTACCCCCACGGCATCTCTGATTATAGATGATCATTTATGCCAATATACATAGAACAAATATTGAAAAGGCTGCTAAGATGATTCAGAAGGAGCAAAAGATTACCCTAGCAATACAAAAGGGGCTATGGGATGTTTCGAGCTTTCTTTTTCTTTCTTTTTTCTTTTTTTCTGGCCTCCTGCTTATAAGGAGTTCCTGAAACTGGCACCAAGGCCTATGCATAGGTCCTGCTGCACGAACCACTTTTGAAAAGATGGCTGCTTTAAAAAGCAATGGGGTCAGAAGCTGGTGGATTCTCAGCTGCTAGAGTCAATTTGTTCTGGCAAATCCTAGCCCTTTTGGACCAATGCAACTATTTCCCACAATGATATCACTGGGTATTGTTATCACCTTAAAATTACTGTAAATCTCTATTTATGTACTTCAGCCCACACGAGCCAACGGGCAGGGGAACGTGGGGCTTCAGCAGCAGACGAAATCTCACTTTGCTGGCAGTCCCCGCAGCCATAAGTGC
Organism: Tinamus guttatus; assembly: GCF_000705375.1. The sequence goes on along the minus strand of NW_010583062.1, from coordinate 13,301 downwards.
GCGCGGAGCTCAGCGGCAGCTGTGTTGCTACAGTAGCACAGTGCTGAGCCCCAGCAAATACATCCTGCCTTCTCAGCAAGGCTTATGAGCTTGGGCTCGCTGCCTGCAAACTGTAGCTCCATGGTTTCTGGTTGGAAGCCAGTTTGCATCTGCCTGGCTCTGAGTGCAGGAAGAACAAACTTGGGCTTGCTTGCAAAACAACTTGTCCATGTACTGCATATCAACCCAACAGGGACAAAACCTAAACGCAATGGTATGGGCCTAGTGTAGCCCCCTTGAAATCAGCTGAAGATCTGACCTTGTGGACACAGAAAAGAAAAACACTGAAATGTCCAAGTATCATGAAGAAATTTTTCTCTCAGTGGATGCTGTAAACTTGTTTAACTTACAGGTTAACCCTTCCATTATCTGATTATTTTGCTACATTCCTCCTCTCCTCCCCTCCCCACCTTCTTCCATATCTGGGAATATGTTACATTCACTCTGCACTCCCACTAAATGTCAAGTTGCTGCAAGTCGAACAGCTCTGGCACTTACACCCACATACACCTGTTTCCTGACCAACGGATACATGATGTGTTGACTTACACCACTGCTAACTCTTGATTGAATTTAGCCATGTTTTGTATTTACTTATTCATTTTTAAAGGCACTCCGGGGTCAATATAAATACGTGTGCTCTCCTGCAGTGTTGTCACTTTGTTTAAGCCACAGAAGTTATTCTGGATTTATCCTGAAATCCACGAGAGAAGAAACGGGTAGTTTTGCAGAAGCTGTCAGGGTTCACATGACACGCTGCAGCTCCCCGATGAAGTGCGATGTTCATGATTCAATAAATCATGAACGAGAGACTGGAAAAGAACGGTGATGTTTCCGAACACCTGCTTGCCTGTAGGGGTCTAGCTTGGCCAGCTCAGGTATGTCCAACGAAAAGTTGGTGGGATTTGCAAGTCCAACCGTAAGCCCCTCGCCACCCTGCCTGTTAAACTATGTCCTTAAGCGCCTCATCTACATGTTTCTTGAACACTGCCAGAGACAGTGACTCCACCACTTCCCTGGGCAGCCTGTTCCAGTGCTTCACCACTCCTTTTGTGTAGAAATTCTTCCTAATGTCTAACCTGAACCTCCCCTGGTGCAACTTGAGGCCATTTCCTCAAGTTCTATATGTAGTTATTCTGCAGAAGAGATCGACCCCCTCCTCAGCACAACCTCATTTCAGGTAGTTGTAGAGAGCGATAAGGTCTCCCCTGAGCCTCCTCTTCTCCAGGCTAAATAATCCCAGCTCTCTCAGCCGCTCCTCACAAGGTCTGTGCTCCAGCCCCTTCACCAGCTTCGTTGCCCTTCTCTGGACATGCTCCAGCGCCTCCATGTCCATGAGGCAGGGCAATTTTCCCAGGGAAAATTGTGGGCACAATTTTCCATTCATATGAGCATTAGGTTTCTGGAATGGATCAGAGTGCAATCTATTTAAAAATAATTTTCCAATCAAGCTATATCCCAGAGATGGAAGATAGGTCTATATTTAAAGAAAACAATTTGATATTCATGAGTGCATAAAATATAGTAGTTCCTGAAATGTATTTTAAACTCAGTTGGTAAATTTCAGCTTGCAGTCCCTGTTAAGCCAGGAAAGGGGATATTTTATCTTTCCCCCAAAATGTAATTCCATATGAACTCTGTATATAGAAATATGTATGTATACAAACACAAACACACACATTTACCAGTGGATGCATATACCGAATGCAGGTCACCAAAGCTTTGCCAAAGTCTACACAGTGATGGCTCCTACCGATTCATCTATATTGCTCTCCAAGACATTTAATTACTTCTTACATCTCTTCTGAAAGAGATCAACAGCTATCATGGTCATCAGTGTGAATGAGATTCACCTGATCCCAAAAGATTATTTTCTGTGGTGAGAGACCAAAATGCTACCTCATTACAAAGAGATAATGATAGACTGGAAAGGCCATATCCCTAGCTGTGTCTCAATGACCTTTGAGCCCTCAGGAGGAACTGTTAATGGCAGAGAAGCTCTTTACTCCCCTCACAAGTCTGGATACAGCCAAGGTGGGAGAGCAGCCTCTGGCACAGATTAGAGCAGTCTCAGAATTTCCCAAAATTCTAGCAGCTGCGTGACCACGTAGACATTGCTTTTCCCCCTTGGATCAAAAGAGCATGTCATATGCGACACGCAGATGTGCTTCCCACAGCGTACTCATAGTGCCTCATGGGAGTAGGAGGGGCGGAAGCAGCTAGAGTAGCCTCAGGCCCTTAATGGTTCCCCATGCAGAGCTCCCCTCTGCCTGATTATATCTATTTCTAATCCCTTCTTTGCTGGGTCCAAATACCTAAATTATGTCATTAAGCCTGGTGCCAGCTAAACATATGCACAAAAGCTAACTTCAGTCCAGAAAGCCTCTCCAGGTTTCTCTCTACAGTCATTAGTTATCCTTTGGGCCACTGAGCACACACCAGAGTCACCCTGCAGAGGAGCTCCTCTTTCTTCATTGCTTTGGGAGGAACCCTAGCAGAATTGCCCTCTTACAGGCTATGCTTATCCTTTGTGAGTATCCTTTGAAAGTTTTGTTGCCAAGCAGTCAAATGCAAGTGGTATCGCGACAGGTTATGTTTGTTGGCACATTCAGGAAAAAAAAGTAGTGAAACTGTACAGCTATTCTATGCCATTTCATGCAGGGATCTTTGAACAAAATAGTGATTCAGCTCCACAGCCCTTGAAAAGAGAATACTAAAGGACTAAAATTAAACACAAAAATAAATACACAGATTAGATAGGAACAAAACAGCAAAAAAGAGATTTTTATAAATTCCATGAAAATAATAGTATGGTTTATAAAAAAAAAATGCTAGGCTGTAGTGACTCTTTGCATAAGCCCATGTGACAAGCGATGTCTGGTTGTAATAGATATGTGGTATAGTCTTACTACGTTCATACACTACATTGACTAACAAGAGATTTAAGCGTTTTAATGTGACCCTGAGTTAGTAACACTCACTGAGAGACCGAGTAAATTTTGTTTCATTTAAATGCCACATGAATGTGATCACACAGGTTTTTAGCCCCCTTGAAGCACGAGGTGCATCCGTCTGGAAAACAGGGTGGGGGCAGCGAGGGCATCCCGCTGTCCACACGTGCGCACAGTCCTCAAGGATTTCGTTTTGCTCTTCTGGAAACGAGCTGGGATGGGAGATGTAATTTTGAGCAAAGGCTCAAGGCTTGTCCTTCTTGCATTGGGGCAAGCTGGGAGTTGAATGCAACAGAAATACAAACAGTGGCAGCGGGGGCAATTTATAGACCTGTTAGCATTACCTAATACATTTGTGACAAGGTCATAACGTTGATACTGACTACTTGTGCCTGATGGTAAATACATGGATGCTCTTCTACACAAGATAGAGTGCCAGCAGCAAATATAACACACTGCAGAAATCCTGGTGTATGATGCAGCCACAGAGTCTCTTGGTAGTGTACTTTTGGATGTTCTTTAACAAATTATAAATTACAAATGTTTTAAAGAAATTACAAAATACCTCTCCTGCTTCTGATTTCACTGTTGCAATTTCATTTGGGTTCAGTTCAATTATACTTGGCATGACAAACTTTGCAAGTGTTTCAAGTGTGTAAAAACACATGGACACTTTGGATATCTTTCAGGAGTAGGTTTCCACTTAGGACAGGACTGTGCAATTTGTTTGGGGTTTCATACCTACAGAAAATTAATAGTACCCACTCCTGCTCCAGGTCAAGTATATGTGCAGCATTACTTTCATACTGGCAATATGCTTTACCTTTGGCATTGCACATTGACCCTTTTCTATCCTGCAATCTGATCCTACTTAATCCAAGTTTTATCCTGCTATGAGAAACTGAGAAACAGATAGAGTTGTCTCAAATTCTTGGCTATACTTGGTTGTTCCGGCTACAACTTTGTTGTCTGTCAGAGATCTGACAACCCAATTGTCAGCACCAATGTGCCAGGCATAATTGCCAAAGGAGAAGTAAAGCACGACTCATGATTCTCCTAATGATAACATTTAATTTTGCAAAATGGTCATTTTACCCAACACTGTCCTAATACCATATGCTCTGATATTTCTGTATGATGAAAAACCTATTTTCTCCTTTACTATAGTTTAAATACTCAGTAAATCTTTTCATAGCTCAGAGATCCCTCTTCTTACAGTTAGGTAAATTCTCTTTGTTTGTTTCCCCCCACTCACTTCAATAATACAATTTTCAGTATGCCTCTTTCCTAGACATAGGAAAAAACATCGTATCTTGATCTAAGTTCCTTTTCATGTAGGAGTAGATGAAACACAGTCCTGCTGCCACTCACTGAAGCTAAGGGGGGCACCATGGGGACCAGGGCAAGAATACTTGTCCCTCAGGAGGAAAACCTGTCCCATGATTTTAAACCTGTCCTCTGTTTTCCATGTCGGTAGACCCCAGGCCATTCTACAACGAGAGTGAGAGGAAAAGAGTAGCTAAGCCACAGCTACATTAAATGCTTGTCAGGCATAAAAACAAACAAACAAGAAAAGCAGAAAACCCTGACATTTAGAACCTTGTATCATACCAAGGCAGTGTTTGTAGATGATTCTGTGTTAGCAGGTTACAAACAATATCATCATGCAACACAGGGATTTTTTGCTGATATATAGTTTTAAACAATGAAAAGAGAACACAAGAATTATTCAGTGAAAACTGAGACTTGTGTTTATCCTACAGGAATGAGAAGAAGATAATATTCCCTAAACTAATACACAGTTTTGAATCAGAGCATATCAGACTACCTCCTAAAATTTAAGTCTCAGTGTAATAATTATATCATCCTTTTTCCCAAGCAGGCAACCTAGACAGAAAAAGTTGATTAGACTGCTTTCTAGTCAGACAATGAATCAGTGGCACAGCAAGAA
>NW_010583061.1:47648-66885 GCF_000705375.1 Tinamus guttatus | reverse complement strand
GTTTTTAAAAGGCTTTGAGATGACAAATAACTATATAGTTTTTGTTTGAATGTTTATTTCCATTTATTTTTCTGGGAATTTTCACTGACCCATAGCTTCAGAATAAGGGCCTTTTTGTTATTTGCTTGTTTTTTCAATATGAAAACTACTAGCACTTTCCTAATTGCACTTTTTGTTGTTGAAAACCAGATTTATGTCCACAATTTAAATATATCTCGCGTATATTGGGTTTTACTTCTGCGCTTTGGTGATTTCCTTTCTTATATGGTCATGTAATAATTAAAGCTAAAATATAGCTGCTAGTTTTCCTAGTAACTGAACAGTAGGAAATAGCAAAGTAGAGGAAGTGAATTATTTTGTTCATTAGTATAGACGAAATCAGAGTCCAGTCCAAGCTAGAAAAAAACTGAAATGAAGCCTACAATCACATCTCAGTTTAATACTTGATTCACAGATAATACTGATTTTGGTGTGTATGTTCTAGTTAATTAGACAGAATTCCTGAAGTGTGAAATGAGCTGTTTTCTTGCAAAACTTTTTTTTTTTTCTTTTTTTTTCTCAAGGCTCAGTTAAATCTGAAGGAGTAGGATTTAATGTACTGGTTTGCCAGAGCTGAGAAAGGGAAACTTGCTGCTAGTTCTTATGCTTAAACTGTGGGGTTTTTTGTGTGTGTGTGTGTGTGTGTGTGTGTGTGTGTGTGTGTGTGAGATTGAAAAAACATCTTCCTGCATGCTGTACCGTAAGCCTTACTGTTACTTCCTTTTTATTAAAAGGAAGTAGGGTGTGGGGGGGGTAGTGGTTTTCTCTTATTTATTGGTGATCTGTGTTTGATTCTTCATCATACTGAAAATGTGTTTTTTTTTTTTTTTTTAAGCTGTATTATGTTAATTTGCGAACAAAAAATGGAACCTACAGGTGGAAAAAAATTGCAAACTTTAAAGGTCAACCTCCTACACCGCGTGACAAGCTTTCCTGCTGGGTGTATAAGGACAGGTAACACATTAAGAATATTAAATACATCTTAACTGCAGAGAGGGAAGTGTATAAAGTGAAGAGGACACAGATTTGGGATTCATGAAGCAATTTCTTAGCTTGACTTGCTATGTGGTTTTGTGCAACTCTCCTAACAACTTTGAACCCCAGTTTTCTCACCTGTAAACTGAGGGGAAAAAAAAAAGCCTGCTTTAGGAGAGGATTGGGAAGTTTAGTGAATGTTTATGGAGTGCTTTGAGATTTTAGATTAAAATAATTACATGTCACATATTTATAAACACCTGGTAAAAAAAGTGGAAAAACAGGCATTGAATTTTGAATGTCAAATTGCAAGGCCACTTTGGTAAGTATCTTTATTATATAAAGGGCAAATTGACCCTAGATGCTTGTGTCCTAGATGTTACTAGATGTATTTAGGGAAAAAAAAAGCTAAAAATAGCTCTTTTTTTTCTCTAGCTTTTATACTTACTCTGGCAAGTGTCTTGATATTGTGGCATATCTGGTCACAATATCGTATGTGTGTGTGATTTGATATGAAAGCTTTTGTGAACAAAAATATGATATACAGTGAACACTATATTTATGTAACATATATATAATGTCAGTAGTATATCTTGATTCTGTAATTCTGATTTAACTGTAACATATATGAAATCACAAATATTTGAACAGCTTCTTAGCTAATAGTCCAGGTTTATTCAAAGCTAAGTTAATTATTCAGAGTCTTGTATAATCAGTATACTGAAGAGGTCACTTATTTCAGGGAGCAGAATTTAACTAACATAACCTTTTTATTGAACAAAAATATCTGGGGACAAGCTATGCACTTTTTCAAAAGTAAACCATAACATCTCACAAGAAGTGAATGTGCAGATCAGGATGTCTTGGTGTATTGCACGGTGCTTTCAGTAACTGTTTCCCTAAGAATGTCAGTCTGGAATGACCTTCACCATATCATCATTTCCCAAATGATACCAAACCATACCAAATATCCTCAACCATACCAAATATCCTCAAAGGTTGAAGTTTTTTTAAAAAAATAAAATAAAATTAGGAAGTGTTACTTATGGATGGCCATTTCATGGGTGGAATATTAGGCTGGGAGATGTGTAACAATATTTGCAACACAATACCCTTATGCTCAGTAGTACTTAGTTAAAACAAACTCCATATAAGCTAGAGAAATAGAAGACTCTGCGGGCCATGAGCAGTCTGTGGGCTGAACTTTGGGAATATTAGTGGTAGAAATATGTATGACTAAAATATGCAGCAGAAGCACAGAAATGTTAGGGGAAAGTGATAAGAACTCTAGGAGAAATATAGGGATTTCAGTGTCTCATGTGTTATGTGTTTTGAAATTCATGTCCCAAAATGCGACTGAAACTTGTGGATAGAGGAATACAGTTAGTGGAATTTGAGGTATCCAGAACTTGCTTACTCGATTCTGTGGGTTTCTGTCAGGCATGGTCAGGAGTGTAGCAATATTGCCCTCATCCAGGTATGCCCTTCTGTGTAGCTGTAGACTGTATAAAATATTTTTATTTGATTTGTTATTAATAGTTTCAATTTTGCCTATTGTACTAACTGTTACAGCTTATTCATTTGAATGTTATTTTTTAAAAAAGAAGAAACAGCCTTAGAACTAGATTTTTGTTGTTATTCTTTTAGGCTAATATATTTTGGTGGCTATGGCTGTAGGAAGCACAATGAGCTGAGCGATTGCTTTGATGTCCATGATGCATTTTGGGTAAGAGAGTTGTTAATACTCAGAGTGACTTATCCTTTCTGATTGTCAAAAGATAGTCTTTCATATGATATTAAATAGGTATGAAAATCTTTCTAATTTTTCTTTTATCTGTAGCATCATCAGAAATGCAAATTTGAAGCTTTTACTTAAATTTGAAGCTTCCACTGTTGGATGTTGGGTTTCTTTCAGTATACTCCAAGTACCTAATTCTAGACTTTTAGTGCAACAAAACAGAATACTGTTAAAGTGGACACAAAGGCATTATTTTTAAATTAATTATGAAAATCCCACAGAATTTTAGAATCACTTTTCTTGAAGTAACAGTAGGTATTCATAAGTCTGACAAATACATTAATTACTTGTTATATTTGTTATTCAAAGTAAATACCATTACTTAGTTGCCTGGATTAGCTTGTTGTAAAAATTCTTGCAGTTTTTAGTAAAGAGGCTGACTTAGAATCAGAGTCTTCATGCACAAGAATTAACAAGAAGTAGATGCTCGCTGAAGAGAACATAGACCACTATATCAAATGGTAAATATTTACTTACAGAAATGCATTACTTTATACAATCTAAGTATTTATTACTCAGCATCTGCAATAAAAAAGTAAATTTGTTTACTTGACTGATTTAGGAGTCTATAAAGCTCATTTTCCAAAGTGTCATCAGCCTGAACAGCCCTACATGTTCATCACTGGACCTGAGCTTCTGAATTGCCTTAAAAAATAGTGTCTATTTCTCAATATTTTATTTTCTATTTTGATATATCACTCCTAGTTTGTTCTTTTTCCTTTAACAATTTTTTTTTATTATTTGTAACACTTTTCCTTTAGGAAGGACAGATATTCTGGGGATGGCATAATGATGTTCACGTTTTTGATACGAATACACAAACTTGGTCTCAGCCAGCAATCAGAGTGAGTGTTTGTTAAGTCTTGTTTTGTGACACAATTGGTACAGCTGTGATTTTGCTACCTTTTGAATAGCTACTGAGCTCTGGAAGTCAATGGCGGGAGTAGTAGTTTGAATATGCTTAGTATTAATTAGTTTTATACTATTAACAGGAGGATATCCAATGCATGTAAATTGTGGCAAATTCAAAACTGATGAGACGAATTCTTTTTACACAGGATGTTATTATAATGGTGTTCATTGCTGTGTAGTGGTCTTGAAGTAAAAAATGCAGCAAGTTTCAGAAGGGTGTTAGAAATCTGTATAGATGAGAAGATGATACAATATTAAATAGCTCAGACTGACAGAAAGCACAAGAAGATAAAGGTTCAAATTCAAACTTTAAAACAACTGTTGGCAATATAAAATTAAAGTTAGCGCTCCTTTATTGGAAGGAGTAGTCACTGGATACAAGAATACTCCAGAAAATAGTCATGCTGATTAGTAAGGTAAACAGAATTTATATTCTTCAGCAAATAAATTACTTTAATAATTTTCCAAATGAGCAGGTATACTCATAGGTTTCTGAGTAAAATGGTAACACATTTATTAAAATTAGTATGGTAGTTTACTGCAGAGTTATACGATGCTGGGGAGTTCGCCTAAGAATTCAGTAAACTTTAGTACTGGTTTGTACCTTGGAAAAAATCAAGCTGAACAGGACATATCAACCATTACTGATGTACTATTGTAACTTCGATGCAGGGAATTTGGGAATTAAAGCAAAATTAATAGATATCACTTTAATAAAGCATTAATAAATCAGACCAAGAGGGAACACATAAAGTATTAGCAAATGAAGGAGCTCAGTTGAAGTATGGCAATTACGCATGTCCTCTAGGATCAGTGGGATTTGGACAATCTGCAGATTCTTTCCTTTTAAAATTGTACTTCTCTTGGCATAATGATTTGTTGGCATCTTGTCCTTACTTTTGCATCTGTGTCACTGACTTGCTTTTAGTCCTTGGCTGACACTTTGTTGATATTTCGAAGTATTTGTTATGTTATGTTATGTGTACATATTCCAATATTTGTTCTTTCAGGGTGGAGAACCACCTCAGCCTCGAGCAGCTCATACATGTGCTGTGCTGGGAAATAAAGGTTACATCTTTGGAGGACGAGTGCTGGTTAGTGTTTAATTAAGACATTTTATTGGCAGTAATATTTTCTTCTCCCTCTCTCTCTCTTTCTCTCTCTTTTTTTTTTTTTTTAAAGCAATTTTCTTTCACAGTAGAGATAAAGCTCAAGTGTCTTTGATCATAACTTGTATGTGTAAGAATGGTGAGTCCAGGGTGCTTATACCTAATGAAGAGTCTCTTCTGTTAGTAATGCATGCATTACTCCAAAACAGGGAGGGGAAAAAAAAAAAAAAAGACCACATGGGGAAGAGGCTTTTTTAATGTGTTTGTAAATTGACAAAAAAATTGAACTGTGCATAAGCTCCGAGATACTCTTTGAGAGTAGAGGAAAGGTAAGCCTGATTAAATCAGGTTTTAATAAATGGTGGAATTCTAGCATTCTGTGCTTGCTACAGTTTAACAGATTTTTGTATAAAGTTTTCTTTTAATTCCACTTAATGAAATGCTAGAAAGTAGTGAATATATCTAGGACTTTACCTTGTACTTTTTTTTCCTAAAGAAATGAAATTTATAGGAGTAGTCACTTTTCACATACACATCTCTGATATGCTCATTTTTACCTTCTGGGAGCTGACGTTCAGAATAGTTGTTTGGATACGATATTTTATGTCTGCAAACACGTTTGCAAGCAAAGTGAAGTTCTGGAAGGTAGGAAATGACAGATTTCAGTTGGCTGTGATCTAAGATGTTGTCATCTTTGGCATATAAATGACTGAAACACGGTCCTCTGGAAAAACAACATGTCAGCACAGTGTCTGCACACAAAGCTGTCAGTCTCCATGCATTCAAGCCAGTACAGGATGCTGCAGCTTGTTGTTTTGATAACACAGGTTGTTGCAGGCACAGGTTATTTCTGTCCCATTGAGTCTCTCCTGTGCCCCATGAATGTCAGGTTCACGGTCTGTGTTTACTTGCAATGTATTCCGTGCCATTGAAAAAGAACATTGGAAGCATTCCATAAAGATCGTGATGCACATGCTACTCTGTGCATCCAGTATAAGCTCTTTACCAGAAGAGTAAGGTTGGTATGTTTTCTTGGTAGTTGATTCAAGACCATATCATTTCATACATTTAACTTTAAATAGTGTATGGAAATTTAAATATCGCATTGTCAAAGACAGTGTAAAAGCCATTTAGGATGTAGTCAGAACAAGGCTGTATTCTTACTATATAATATGAACTGTGAAATTTCTTACTTTCCTAGCCCCTTTTAACTTAAAAAGAAAGAAAGGAAGGAAAAAAATAAAACCCATTAACAACTGTCCTCTTGCACCTTCCCCCTTCACCCAGTCCTTTATTTGTAGCAAGGATGATTCCCTAACAAACTTGTAATTTTTTAGTACTGGTCAAAGGAGATTTTTCTACTGGTTCTCATAAGAAGTCCTTCTTTCCTGAAACATCAAATAAATATAAAACATTAAGTCTGAGGCAGCAACTGAATCAAAAAAACATCCTGTTTTATGACTGAAAATAGAGATACTACTAGACATCCTTTATAAATGATAGGTGAAGCTGGCTTTATTTATGGCATATGTACCAACTCTTAAAAGTATTGCAAAAAAATGGTAAGATAATATTATATACTTCTGTATGAGCTGGAATTTATCAGGAATTTGAGGAACTGAGATCCTGTAAGGCAGGTAAACCTCCTTTCCATATTTTTTAAGATGTTAAGATTAAGTTCTCTTTAGTTACAACTATTTTAGAGCTTTTAATCCTATTTAGCTTAATACTTTCTAAATCTACCTTACTTCTATGAAGGGTAACAATAAAGAAGGTTTTGAAAGCACTCAGTGCTGTATTTCTAGTTTTGGTATGTGAAAGAAAATAGCTTGTTTGGAAATGTCCTACCATGAACAGTTGCCAACTTCATCTTAGAAAGCTGCTATAACCTAATGAAGTTATTTCTCAAATACTTGCAATTAAACATTGCTTAGAATTTTATTCGAACTTTATTGCCTCTCTTAATCCCCCCTCTCATGCTGTAAGAACTGCACTCTAATCCACTGTTCTTCTCGGGAAAAGTCTACAGTTCTGTTACAAAATGGCTTACTCCTGCTTGCTCAGACAGAAACCAGACCTACTGATCAAGGCAGATGGAGAATGGCCACACAATCCAATATCCAGCCAGTTATTCAGTTTGAATTGCCTCCCACACTTCTAGTAAAGTTTTTATCCAAGTACGTTTTCGGTACAGTTAGAAAAGAAAATAACCCAAACTGATCCTTAACATTCTGTATGAGGTGTTATGTGGCCTTTCATACAGGCTCATGATCTAAAAGCCCACTCCTGACAGAACTGCACACAATAACTTCCAGAGCTGTAAATTGGGACAAACTTGTCTTGCAAATGACTGAGGAAATACAAGTATTAAAAAAAAAAAAAAAAGGGAAAAGTGTCTTGTCTTGCCAGAATGCTCTGTGTCAGGGTTAGCCATGCCAGGCTAAGCCATTCCCGGGCCTGTGCTATAGGCTTTCTGTGCCACATCTGCTGTATAAATGAACTCTGCCAACCCCAGCTGAACTGTGTCCTGCCTCTCCTTCAGCAAGCGGGCAGGCTGAGAGGGAGAGAAACCTAGATGTGAAGAAGTAAACGTGCAGCTTGGGACCTTCCAGCCTACTAATTCTGACCATTTGTGCAGCCTTCAAAGCCGCGCGCCGTCTGGCTTGATGTTAGCAAGGACTGTGTCTATGGGGCAGAGATCTTCTCACCAGAAACAGAAGTGTGTGGTGTGTCCAGCTAATTAGGGTTGCTGCACCTTGCCTATTGCAACTGAGCTGCCCTGTAACCCAAGCCATGATTTCCACACAGCCTCTGCTACTTGCAGTGAATACATTGATAAACTGGAGCTCACCTGTGATTTTTTTTTGTTTTTTGTTTTTTTTCCTACTGTGCTGTTGCATGATTTGCTATGTCTTAAGCTCTCTGGCTTTTATTTAATTCTGTCCAATTAACTACAGGATTCAGGAATACCAGAAGGCTATGATCTTAAAAGGTTTTTCTCTTCCTCAGGTAGCATCTGCTTCCTTAATAACCATTTGCTAAATTTCAGTGAAACCACTTGAGAACACTATCAGAAAAGAGTGACACTTTGGAAAGCTATACTTAATTTTGCAGGAGAACAGCAAGTGCAATTTTCTTTTTAGTGATACCCTATTATTGTTTCATCTTCTGTCCTGGAAATAAATGGAAGGAGATTCATTAAGGCTAGTCAGCATGCAGCAGGGTTTGAAGAGTTAATATAAATCATGAAAGGAAAGGTAAAGACATCAGAAAGACTACATTTCCTGGCAACAGGAGTAACTCCTCCCCAAAGGATGAAGTCTTGCTTTTCTCCATAAATTAAGGAGCAAGTATGGAGTTGCTCTGCTCCTCCTTCTCCTTCTAGTTCACCATAATACAAATCTTCCCAGGGAAAAGGCTCTACAAGGAACCAGAAAGGGCCAGGAAGTGTCATGAGGCTTCTCCTATTCATCTTTCTGGGAGGAAAGGGCACCTTTTTCCAAACTTGGAGATAGAGCTGGTAAAAGAAGAAGATGATGATCAAAATCAATTGTACCAGGAGTCATTTGAAAACAGGCTCAGAAGTGTTATGTGGACTCTGTTCCTCCAGGTAAGCCCCTGAAAAACAGAAATGGGAGAAAGTGGGAAGGAAGGAGAATTAGTCCGAAAGTTGATGCAAGTCTCATGTGTGATTTAAGTGGAAAGATTTCATGTAAAGAATGATGAAGTAATAAAGTCTCTTCAGCAGCTCTTTGCATATCTAATGCCTTAATGTATGCATGTTTCTATTTGCTGTTATCCTTTCTGTCACAGAAGATCAGAAGATAATTTGAACTGCAGTCTGTCTTTTACATAGCTGTTTGATTGCAAATCTCAGAATGGAGAGAGCTGCATAGTTTACTGTAACAGTGGTGAGCTGTGAAAATGTCACATCAGCCTTATTGCTTTTCACCATGCTAGAAAGCAAGTCCTGAGACAAAAGCAGATTCTGGTTAATGTTCACTAGGCTGTCAGCAAATGAACAAGCTATAGATAAATGTGGAAAGCGTGTAAGGACTTCTTGCAGCTCAAAGGGAAATGCCAGCCCTCCTATGAGGCTTGGTAGTGTTAAGAATCACTTTAGGATTATCAGCTAAGTGATGCAATATAGTAGGCAGCATTCAGGAATGTAGAAAAAAAAGTCAAGAAAATTTTGCATGTTGTAAGAGAGCATTCTGTAAACTAACCATGTGTTTTACAGCTTTCCTCACAAGGGCTGGATAGAAAGACATTTTGATTTGTTTAAATTATGTTAAAAGATTGATTCTTAGAGCCAAATGTCCAAGTGATGCATTTCAAATTCAGAATGAGGTTGATGTAATTATGCATCTGTCAGTCAAAACATTAGAATGTGAAGATGATAATACATTGATTTCCCAGGGAACATGAAGTCAGAATTTCTATTCTGTTGTGCTGCCTAATGCCTACTTTTTCAAGACAGGAAAGTCAGCTAGAAGGTCTTGAACAAATTCTTCTTGAAACCTTAATTTTCAACATAACAACTTTCTTTCCTCCATTAATAGGTGTCCTCTGTATCAAACTGTATTATTTCAGGATGGTAAAATATTCTCAATTCTGGAAGCCAAGGTGTTTTTTCCTACCCCCAGATGACTAACCATGTAGAGCAAAAAATACTCAGTATCAAGAATGCATAAAAGCACTTAGAGGCTGCTTTCCTTTAGGCTTCTCTGAAGGCATTTTACAAAATGATAGTTAATATTATATTCCTTAGGACAGAAAAGGGCTAGCACATCAGAGGAGGCCACAGACATCCTGAAAACCTTGCTGTTTCCTGAAATACCCTGAGAGACTTTCCATAGCTCTGATGGACAGCATTGGAAGTCTCTCAAACTCGCTATAACTGGCTGGGTTTCTCAGGGGTGAAACTACTCCTATCCTGACTTAAACGACAAGTCTAGTTTCTGCCTCAAAGGATCTGCAAGCTGGAGAAAGGCTCATTCTAATAGATCTATGGACTATTCTAGGAGAAAAGAAATTGTAAGGTAAGGCAAGATATATTTCCCTACTTCTCAGATACTGGTTTGTGGTACTTAAGGGAATCACAAAAATCAGTTGAGTGTATTGAGAGTCATTGAAAATGTTACTGCGTTCTAAAGCAAAGCAAATCTTGCTTATATTCTTCCCTCCCACCCATAGACACGTTTATGATTCCAATTACTTTCTTCATTTCAAAACACACATAGATACACAAGTATATTGATTATTCATTGTTGTTACTGACAAGTTTTATTATTTTATGGCAAATGTTAAAGGGTCATAAAACTTTGTGACTTTTAGCAGTAACATTGTGTAAGAGGTTGACATCCTGAAAGGAGAAACATAGATGCAAAGAACTTCTTGTGGATGTCGTGTACCAAGCACAATAGATACCAAAACATCGCAAGGAATGAGTAGCTAGGCAGGAAGATGCATGAGTCTGATAAGAATGCAAAGAAAAATAGTGAGTTAAATGTGCTTCTGCAGTTATCCAACACAGGTGAGAAATTACTGTTGCAAGAATTGAGTATCTCATAGTTTTTGGTTATTAAACCGTTCTAAAAAAATAGATAAATTAGCTCCATACTGCCATGGCATTACAGGTTATTTTCAGAGAGTTGTATGTTTTTATAGAAGAGAGGAAATGTTTTTTTTATCTGCCAGGAAGGATGAAGGCACAGGTCCTAGGAAGGTCTCGCTACAATACTTTGCTCGTTATTTGTTTCATGTAACAAAACTTTGATTTTTATCTATTTATTTGTTTTAGCAAACTAGAATGAATGATTTGCACTGCCTGAACTTAGACACTTGGACTTGGTCTGGACGGTAGGTTTTTTTCTCTAAAACACTTGAAGTTGACTGTAGCAGATGGAAACATATGTTGAATAGTTCCACTGCTGATTTTGTAGCGTTTCCAAGAGGAGAATGGGAGTTTGGGGGACTATTTCACCAGCTGTTAGATTGTGATTTCAATTTAATTTAATTTGGTAGTGACTGTAGAGCTCTTTGTGCTGCACCAAGCATTGTTGATGCCGTTCTGAGCGCAGCATGTAGTGATTTAACATCCCCATTTTCAAGATGGGTACCCTTATCCATATGGAATTTTAGTTTTGATGTTTTTTGGAATACTGTTTGTACTATCTATTACTTGACTTTATAGTCCAGATTGGGAAAAGATCGCTTTTGTTTTCCTCAACGTTCTTTCTAAACACTTTTTTATCAAAGAATATTATCTAGATAATTCCATTTTAAACAAAGTTAGGTATTAAAGTACTTCCTAAGAAGTGTATTTTGCATTGCTGGCCTCTGCTATGCTGTTCTTTCCTTTCTACCCACTGTCCTCTTATTCAAAACATTTTAATCTTCCAGCACTTCTGTTAATATGATGCTTTTTTTTCTGTAGCGTGAATGTTGAATATATCCTCCATGAGTATCTGTATTGCCCATTAGTATCAGTACTCTAAACATCAAAGCCTGTTGTATCTGAGCACAGCCTGCCTCTTTTGCTAATTTTAGAAGCAATTTGTGCAAGAGTTGCTCAGAGCAGGCACTTAAACTCTTGGCTGTTTTAAGCTTGTAGACTTAGCTCCAAATTCAGTGCCAAATTTTGTAGGACAGTCTTACAACTGATATTTAATTAGCCGTGATTCTTCCGTCTTGGCTTCCAGATGGAGAATTACTTGGCAGTCCCCGGCAGGTGGTATTCCTGCAAGTGAACTTGGGGTGTCTGAGCCCTGTGTGCTCTGTTAAGAGCAATAGGCTCCTCTGGGGCACAAGACAACGTCTAAAATGAGTCAGATAAGGTGTGTTCTTCAAGGGCCTCTTCCTCTTCACTGACTAAGGAGGGACAGATGTTCACACCGTGGGCTGAGCACAGGTCTGTGCAGATTCAATTTACATAACTTTAGCAAAGAAAAGCAACAGGTTCTTGGAGATGCAATCTACGTGGGCCTTGCAGCTTCTTCCCTCTCTTCTAGGCAGTTTCCAGCTTGCCCGAGGAGCTGAATGGTGTTTGTAGAACATTTTTTGGTTTTGTTTTTGACCATTTTGTTTCATTATCCTTCTAAAATTAGAATAGGTTGTGTGTGTAGCGGCCTAGATTCCTCATATCTAACTTTAGGTCCTTTACAAGTTGCCCCTGTTGTTAGCAGCAAGATTTTGGGCTGATGCCCCCTGGATGTCCTTACTTTTCCCTGCTGCTTGTATTGGGATCCAACCATACATCCAGGTATCTAAAGTAAGCAGAGGCACTTTCATGCCACCAACTATAGGGAATGCCTAATCTTTGGATTCTTTTCTGGGATTCTTTTCAGATCTTTTTTTTTTTTTTTTCCCTGGAAGCAGAAAGACTATAATCCCACTGAATTTATTAAATTTTATTGAAGGAACTGAATCTGTTTACCTACGTATGCTGTGCAGTTCATTTTAATATAATGTCCTTCCTTTGCTGTCTTAAATGCGTTCACTTGTATGCTAAATTCTGGTTTCAGTGATCTTAAATAATCAATGCTTTTATGCTTAAATATAATATTTACCTAATTGAATGTTCAGAGAACTGGTACTACAAGAAATTACTTGGTTTGAGTTTGAATGCCATTTTTCTCAAGAGTAAACTTAGATGATTTAAGTGCAGCTTTTTTATTGGAAAAATATCTAGGATCATTTTAGGACAAATTAATAAGTGAATTTTCTGGCAGGTTCATTTTCATCATTCTTTGAAAAATTCCTTTTGTTTCTTTGTTTCGCCAAGAATTAGTATCAGTGGAGAGAAACCAAAAGATCGATCATGGCACACGTTGACTCCTATAGGAGATGACAGACTCTTTCTTTTTGGTGGACTGAGTTCTGATAATGTTCCTTTAAGTAAGTAATTTAAAGCTTAAAAGTTTATTGTATGCTTTAATAGTATGCATTTATTGTATGCTTTAATAGTACGCATTTATTGTCCTTCTCAAGCAATTTAGGTCTAAAGCTTTTACAGTATTTTCATGGCACTTGAATGTTTCCATGACCATATTATTTTACGTAGAACTGCAGGAGCACTTTTATTGTGCAGCACAGGGAGCATGCATGGTAATAAATCTCCTTAGACTGTTTTAACAGAATAAAAGGCAAGAGTCTCGCACATCAAAAAAGTTACCCCTGAATATCAATAGCAATCGTAGTAAGAAGGTACAAATAATGTTGACAACATAACACTTTGGATGAATAACGTTAATCACAGCAACAAAAACATTAAAGACAAAGCTGCATAACCTGTTACAGAATTCTTATTGTAGGAAAGGGAACTTTTCATGACAAAATGCAAAATTATTGAAAACAGATTGAGTGCTGCTCAGTATATATTGAGTATGCTCAATATATAATCCAGTCACGGGGGAGTGGTGCCTTTTCAAAGGGATATTGCAGTAACAGTGAACTTTCTGTGACCGCAAGGTTAAGTTAAATTACAGCAGTTGAAAAGATGCTAGTTAATCAAGTGGTGATGTTACAGTTTTCTTGATTTAATGTTAACTTAGAACACAGAGGTCTGTATAAATAGAATAAGAAAGTCATTATTTGGTCCCAACAAGCAGTGCTAATTATGTATCTTCTTTGTAGGTGATGGTTGGATTCACAGCATTTCAACAAATGGATGGAAACAACTTACCCACTTGCCTAAGAGTAGGCCTAGGTATACAAAAATAGATCCACATTTCCTGAAATTGACACATTTTAAAATATTAAGTAATTTTAAATTTGGGGGCAATATTTTTAACATATTATAAAAATATTTTATAAAATGCATGCAGTACAGTTAAACAGTTTGCATTACTAACTAAGGCTTCTTCATACCAGGGCAGCATCATTATTTTCTATATTTGTTATACTGTGTGATGTTTTCTTGCATTAAATGGTTTTGTTTGTAATGAAGGTGCCCAATCAACCCAGTGTTTTATATCCAAATGCTTTTTGTATTTGAATTAATAGTTTATAATGTTGATTTTAGCTTATAATGTTGATATTAGAGACATGGGGGAGACATCCTTGAAAAATGTTGATGCACTTCTGGGGTTTCAGAAGAATTATAAATAGCTCTCTGCTTTTCTTCTGAGAAGAAGCAGTTAATTTTACTTACAGCTTTGCATAATTGAATTAAGTACTAAACAACAGCCGGGCTTTAACAGAATTATAGTTAACTGTTGGGTTTTGGTTTTGGGGGGAACTAGGTCCTGCATAGGACCTCGTTCTAGGATCTGCATTGCTCAAAGTCACAAAAATACTCTCTTCCAGACTCTTCTGTTTCCCTCCCCTTCTCAAATTTAAGACTATAGGAAAAGATGGATTTTTTCTGACTAAAGTAAATTTCATGCTCTGAATCTGGAGGTTATTGATAAGCTGCCATTATAAACACAAGTGTGGTGTCTCAATCTATAGGCTCCATTTTACCACTGTGCAGCACTCCCTGTATTCATAATGCATGTACTGTTCAATTGTACATGGTAAATATTCTGTTTTTCAAGGAATCTATACATTAACCAAGGTACACTCAGCACAAATTTACATATATATATATTTAGTATAGGATATAGTTTTGGGCTATCATTTGGATACCTCCTGCCATATGTTCTATTTTCTGTTTCTGGAATATCCTTATCTCATGGAATATTCTTCCAATTTTATCCCATTTCAGGATGTTTTTTAAACCTGGCAGCACAGTGAGACTAAATCTGCCGCTTTCTTATTTCAACTTGAAACAGTTTGGACATTCATATTTTAACTTTCATAAAACATTTTCTGCCTTTTATGATAAACTGTTGTATGAAGAGATTGATAACTGCCTTAAATAACAAAGCATGTAATTAGCAGTCAGAAATTATGTCTGTCTTTACCTCCTGTTCAGTTATCTACATGGGTAATATTCTATAAAATAACTGCTGGAGTGGACTGCCTCCCCTGGTGAATTAAGATTTATTGGTGCATTATGAAAAGGTTCGGAAAGGCACAAAACAGGCAGTGGGTCAGGGAGCTGCAGCTCAGCCCTGTTCTGCAATTAAGCTTGAGCCCGTGAGGCTTTCAGGAGTTCAAGGCCAGATCCATACTGGGCTACAAAAGTGTCACTGTCATGTTGGCAGGGACCTCTAGGGACCATCCAGTCCAGCCCCTGCTCCAGCAGGGACACCCAGAGCACGGGGCACAGGGCGGCATCCGGGCGGGCTGGAAGATCTCCAGAGAAGGAGCCTCCACAGCCTCTCTGGGCAGCCTGTGCCAGTGACCTGATTTTAGTTCTAAGTAAAAAAAAATAGATATTTTAAAGATATCTCTGTAACCCTTTTTAGTAATGTTTAGTTTCTGTCTTGGAAACACAGGTAAAAGAAATCCTCTCAAAAGTCCCTCTGTATATTGGATTCGTTTGAAAGAGTGCAGAGTGCTCCTTTGTCCCATAGCTCTGTCCCTACATTTACTGCAGGACCTCTATAGCAGAAAAGAGCTTAATTAAGGCCCATTGCTCAGGTGGTCTTGCCAGCAGGACTTAAAATGCACTGGCAATTACATATATGTATGCACTTATTGTGTGTATTTCTATTATATTTTATAATAGTACACTATTAGTAGAATTTCATGCTGTTTCTGCAAAATTGATACTCTCCTTAAATGCCGTGAAGAATTATGCCTTTAAAATTTCCTTCAGTCTCCACTTTTAGTAATATGTAATAAGTCTCCCAAATCATAGATCTGTGGTACTAAACTATTTGCTCATAGAAAAATGTTTTATTTTTCTGTTGTTGTTTGGGGTTTTGTTCATAAATTGTACTTCAGCTAATGTTTTGCATGCAAGGTTAAAATATAGAACCAAGTTATATGTTTAACTTATAAATTTGCAGTGTTTTCATTAAATTTTAGTCAGAAGAGCTGTGTAAAATAGTTTCATCAATTCAGTTTATGTATTTAAATAACATGCTTTATTAGAATATTTAGGTGATAAGTTAGAGCAGCTGTGAGAGGACATAAACTCTGTCAGTCTGTAGAAAAAAGCATCAGGTTGCAAGCTAGAATGTCAACAAAGTCAAGGCAGGAAAGGCTTTCCAGTGTTCTTCGGTGATGAAGTCCAGGCCCGAGTTTTCCTAATGCAGATAAGACAGAGACAGATCTATCCACAGGTATGAGGAAGAGAAAAGGTGGGATACAGTTTAGCGTAAGGAGAACAGTGAATAATTACTGAAATTAATGGAGTAAGAAAATGAGAACATTTGTTTTTGCATGAAAATTCTAGTGTGCATATTATTTTGGCAATACAAACATAAGAGACCATAACTCTGTGATGATAATCATCCTGTAATATACTTCAGTGGTGACAGACCAATAGAAAAACAATAGATTTTGATCTGCCAAAAAGTAAATACAGCAAATTGTAGCTACCAAAGTAGCTGAATCGCTGCTAAAGCGAGAGTATACAAATTAGCTTTTTATTTATACAGTCTGCATTTATAGGCAGAACACAAAATTACTTGTGGGCGTAATTTAAGAAATTGGTATGCACAGAAAATGATCTACCTGAATGTTTGGGAGAAGCATAAAATGGATGCAGAAGAATGTGTGTTCTGAGCTCTCATCCTAGTGTTCAGGGATAAGAATCAGTATTGAAAAGCCCACAATCTTAAATCCATTGGTATTATAGTTATTACTTAAATAGTGAAAACTCTTTAAAAACCAACAAAAACTCTATAGATATTTTGTTTTACAAAAATTTTCCACTGTGAAATTTTGCCTGAAGTACTGATAAATAACCCATCTGACTTGTAAGTCAGACACTTGCATATATACATATAGATCTGCATGAAATAGAGCATTTTGTTGAATGATTACAAACTGGGTTGTCATATTGTTCCTTTATATTGCTTAAGAAGTGAATAATAATTTAGGTGTTATTTTTAGCATTGAAAGCTTTTGAAATAATCACATTTGTGTTAGTTTTCTAAATAATAAGGTTTACATGAAGATGCTCTGTGTGGGGATGTCTGCCTGTCCTTCCCATGTATCCTTTGAATCAGTTGACACATTTCAGTAATATCTGACAAATAAATAATTTGTCTGTGCACAAATTCTGTGCAAAGAAATGGCTAAACAAACAAGAGAGACTCTAATTGTGTTACTGCAGTGAGCGCTTAGTACTTAAAGCAAAGAATGGAAGAGTCTGAGACAAAAAAATACTTTTTTAAGAAAAAAAAAAAGCTTTATGTTTCTACAGTTCACAGAGCAACATGTAAAATAAACTATTAAAATTGTAAAATTCCTCTTGGTAAGTAGAGTAGATTTCACATCTCTGTGAATAAGTAGTGGAATCATGATTTTAAAAAGTGACCTTTTCATTTTAATTAAAAGTAACTTATATCCTTGTACAAAAGAGTTGTTTGAAAAGACACTTCAATATGAAGAATAAAGAGATGTGAGGTGAATTAGGTTAATATTCAAGTAAATGTACTATTACTCTACACCCCTTAAAACATTTAGTTTTAGCTGATAATATGCTTTTTTTTTTGTTGATATTTGGTCACGAAGTCTATTTATAATTTTCTTTCTAGACTATGGCATACAGCCTGCCTTGGAAAAGAAGGAGAAGTGATGGTGTTCGGTGGAAGCAAAGATGACTTGCATTTTATGGATACAGTGAGTAAACTTCATGAATTTATAGCACTATAATAAGTAACTAAAATAATTAAAGATAATATAATTGCTGAGATCATTGGAGCTGTTGTAAAGATGTGAGCTTGTCTTTGAAAGACTATGCAGGCTTTTTCTGCCTTTGATATGCTCATAGAAAGGAGTTTTCTATCCAGAGTCTCTGGATGATTTAAATATTTGTTTTTAAACTATGTGATAATAAATGCTGCATTATTCCAGTTAATAACCAGCAATATTTTTGAGATGAGCTGTTATCTGAGTAATCTTCATGGTTCTTTTTTCATCCTGACCAGGGTCACTGCAGTGATTTGCTGATATTTCAGACTCAGCCTTATTCACTCCTCAGGTGAGTTGAGATTGCTGACACAAAGAATCACTGGGTCTTCACACAAGGGTACTTAACCATTTACTCTCACATAAGCAGTTAACTTAGAAAACTGCTACTTCAATAAATACTTGAAATTTGCAATATATGATGATACATATCAGTTAAACCAAACATAGTATTTTTCTTTCTTCTCCACATAATTAAAAACATGCCATTAACTTTATCACAATAAACTTTTACAGGTGTTGCTGTATTACCTTTAGGTTATAGACTATTTTATTTTATTTTATTTATTTATTTATTTTTTACTTTTTCCAGGTTGTGTCTTGACTGCATTGGTAAAAATGCAGTCCTCCTGAAGAATCAAATACCATGTCTGCCATCCAAACTTCTGCAGCAGGTGCTGAAAAAGATAACTTTTTGGGCTGCAGTTAACCACCGGCAAGAGAGAAGAGCTGAAACCGAAAGACAGGGGCAACCAAACAGCACATGAACAAGGGCAACACAACTGTTGAACACTTTGTTTATTTACAATGTACAGCAAAGTCTTTTGTTAGCGAAATTTACTGATGCTACAGAACAACGTTATGTTATGCTGAGTTTCTAAGTCAAGTTTGAGGAAAAAAGAAATCCTTTTTATGGAAATCTCTTTTTGTTTTCTGCATTATAGAAAACTGATAAAACTTAATTTGTATATATTGTTAACTTCTGCTATTGTGGTCTTAATGAGAGAATCCATAAAAGTTGTTCTTTTTGTAGGTGGCAGATGATATAAAACGTTTTCTGTTTGGTACAATATGGCTCAAGTCTAAAATCTTGTCACATCGGAACGGAAATTAGTTGAACACCCTATCTTTGCAAGATTCACACTTGCCGTTCTTCGCACGGGTAACTCATTTGCTAAAACGGCAATTCAAAATCTTTTTACTCAATTCTGCCAAATTAGATGGTGTGATAGAGGCTCAGAGGACTGGTTAAGCTCAGCACACCCCTGCAGCAACACGGGCTCACTGCGCTCCTGTAAGCAAGGGGTCACGCTTACAGGGGCTTGTATATTGTATTTTGGATGTGTAAAGTTTATATTTCTTGTTTTTAAAAGATTATGCTTATTTATTGTTACAGAACAGCACATGTAGTACTTGCTAGTTTTCTGTTTCCAAAACTAAGTTAACAGGAAAGCACTCATTAAAATTTTATAGCAGGTTGGATGGAGGCCAGCTGTGATGATTTTTTTTTTTTTTGCCATTTTTGTGATCTGCAGAAGCCCGGTGAAGTGGAGGGGGGAGATTTTTGGGGCGAATGTGTCTCAAAAAGGGGAATTTTGCGGTGGGCGACGCGTTTGGAACCGCAGCCCCGCCTGGGGGGGGCGCGGCGCGG
>NW_010583061.1:16268-27954 GCF_000705375.1 Tinamus guttatus | reverse complement strand
CTCCAGATGCGGCCTCACCAGGGCTGAGTAGAAGGGCAGGATCACCTCCCTCAACCTGCTGGAGACGCTCTTCTTAACGCACCCCAGGATCCCATTGGTCTTCTTGGCCACGAGGGCAACTGCTGCCTCATGGTCAACTTATCGTCCACCATGACACCCAGGTCTTTCTCCGCAGAGCTGCTCTCCAAATGATTCCCCTCCTGTGGTAAATGGATATCCTGGCTGCAGAGAGCCAGGTGGCAAGGGGATCTGGAGGCCACTGAGTCTGTAGCGTTGCCCCAGGCAGGATCAGCTCATCTGCTCCCTGCAGGTGTCTGTCCAACCCACTCACACCCAAGTGCTGAAGGTCCACACCAAACCCTCCAGCGCACACAGCTTCCAAGACTCACCATCACCAAAGCCCTCACGCACCTAAGACCAGTTTCAGGACAAACTAGACAGTCCCTGTCATGTTCTCCTGGTGCATCTATAAAACCAGAAAGTAAGACAGAGACTGACACACTCCACTGCAGCAGACTTGCCTGGTCTCAGGTAGCGCTTGACGATCAATTCGTTCTGCTGCTGATCTCTTCCAGCGATAATGAGGTAATTCTCAGAACTAACGAACCACAGGAACTTCTCAAACCTGCCAAATTGCATCAGTATGTGAAAATTGCATTGAAACATGAAAAACAACTGCCACTAGAACTGCGTTACAGAGGCAGGTTTGTACCAAGCTGAGAATACCCAGCTTGCAGCTACTCCTTGTAAAACACTCTGCATCAAGTTTCATATCCATCAGATGTCTGCAGCATGAAAACAGGGCATGGGGCAAATGTAGCAACAATGTCAATGATATTTTGAAGTGACATGACAAGCACTGTCACCACAAAGGCCATCTACCTATTTATTTTAATAATTTTGTTATTTTTAAAAATAAAGCTTTTTGTAGTCTTAATATCCACCATTACTACTTCAAAGATGTGAAGCTGCCAGAGAGTAATATAGAGTAACAGCAATCGAGAGTACTAGTGAAGTTGCCTATTTTCCTAGCACATCTTCCTAGCACTTATCAAGGCAAAAAAACTCAGCTAAACTGCAAGGCCATGTCCACAGTGCTTTTGAACTTGAACATTCACAACACTTTAGACAACGACAGTGAAACTGTACTTGCCAATAGACTTTTCTTGCTTTCTGAATGGTGGTAACTGTCTGAACTTCCTTCAGTGTCTGCTTTGTCTTCTTCTCAGCAGATTTAAATGCCTATTGAGACAAAAAGCATGACCCCAGGTTCCCAAAACAGGCATTATACAGCTGCTAACCCAACAGCAGGATAGTTAGAAGGAAACTTCTATTTTTTTTCATGGTGCAGCCTCTACAAACCACTATGCCCAGGCGTATATTCTTTTCATACACATACAAAACATTAATCCTAAAATATTCATAAATTTTCACTTTGTATAGCAGGCCCCTGAGAACAGCAATGGAGATCCTTGTGGCCATATAGCAGATAATTCTCTACTCCTGTCTCTCTCAGTTCTGGTCTCCCAGTATCCCACCCAGGAGTTCACAGGGCTACTGATGGAAACCAGGTGAATCAGTGGGAATCTGCAGCCCTCTACTCAGTGATCTTAACAGCCCAAGAAACAACGTGACCCTGGTTGGCTGATTTTACCTTTTGTGTCTCATTAGCACTACCTAGACTAAGTCTGAATTTTCCCTTTACCAATGATGGGGGCTTCACTTTTAAGCATCTTTTGAGACCAAAAAGAATAAATACCTTCTCTGCAGCTTCCACTGTCTTCTGTGTTTTCTTAGCTGCATGTCGTTTGTGATCATAATACCTGTGAAACAGAAATCCATTTACATTGGAAATCCTAGCACCTCCACTCATTTCTAAGATGTACTCATGATTTTGGGATTTGTAATAAATATTTAGTTTTGAGGAAGTAATTTTTAGGTCAGATCTTTGGCTTAATCTTCACCCAACATAAACAGCCAAATGCAATAATTTCCTTTTTCAGATACACAGAGCACTCCATTTGGATTGCTGTGTGACAAAGAGCCATTTTGTTTCATG
Source organism: Tinamus guttatus (assembly GCF_000705375.1). Next base: position 25,895 of record NW_010583061.1, on the reverse strand, counting down.
TGGCTCTGCAGAATTGTCCTCAAAATTAAATTAATATGACAGCAACAGAGAACCTGCTATGTAATAGTGAGGTACTGTCCTGGGACCAGGGAAATACACATCTTAGAGCTAAGGACATCTATTTCAATTTCTAGCTTTTATACTTTTTTAAAGAATATACACACGGGGCCCTTCCTTTGATGTTATCACTACTATAAACCACAAGCATATAGAAACTTCTACGACCAAAGCACATGCAGCATAAACCTTACTTTTTGGCATTGGCATATGCAGACAAGCTGAGATCAACATCAACCAACAATGGCTTGTTTTTCTGTGGTTTCTTCAACTGTTTGTTTTTATTCTTTTTCTTTTTCCCTTTTGTTTCTTCTGTTTCTTCTTTTTCCAACTCAGCATCCTCCTCCTCCTCTTCCTCTTCAGATAACATATACGGGTTCCTAAAAAAAACATGACATCATACTGATTAGGGTAAGAGAACTGCTTATTTGTTTTACCTTAGCACAATGCATTTGTACTTCTATTCTCTCATGAAGATCAAAAAAAAGCCAAAAAAATCCTAACACGATTTTTACTGTGAAGTTGCAGGAAGGTCCCAGGTTGCCCTACATCAAGAAGATTCTGTTTTAGAGTCAGACAGTGTTTCAGGGAAAAAAGAAAATAAATAAAAGCTAATAATAATAATAAAAAAGATAATAGAGATGAAATCTTCCCATCCTTGTCAAATGTCACCAAGGAGGTGACATTTCCCAAGGCAATTTCTTTTTCTTTTAAAACCTCCAGTCACCTTTACAAGAGATGAACGCCTCTTGTAACCAAAGATCGAAATCAAAGGAAAAATGGGCTTAAAACAAAGAACATTTCTCAGGATCTCTTTTCACAGAGTAAGAGAAGAACAAAGACAAATATGAGACCTTCTACGCCCAACTGTCATGTGAAACGAGGGCAGGTACATTGTCACGCACATTTGGTGAACATGACAGCATGGCAGCAGTTTAATGTCTCATAAAAGCCCTCTTCTGCTGTCTTCAGAGAGGTATAACTGAACAGAGATCAGCTGGAACTATTTCCTGCTCACCAGCGCATTAAATCCTGCTCAACACAGCTTTGCTGAGCCTGTGTAGCAAAAGGTGGTGGAGCAGCATAAAATAATGTTTTTCATAAAGGGAAATACATCTCCCCAGTCGCTTGTACTAAGGATGCACGAGGCAACGTTTGGTGTGATGTTAATCTGTGTGATCAGCAAAGTGATCGTTATTCACTATAAAAACTGCCAGAAGTGAGACTGACGTAACACATGACTGTCAACACAGAACTGACTCCTGAAAGCAAGTTAGTCCTGGAATATTAACAACTTGATTGGAAATAATTCAACTAAACATTCATAAGTTCATTTTCCCCTATCAGGACTTTCATAAAGGAGTTTTTTAGCCATAAAAAAAGAAATTCTCACTTCTGTATCTTTAGCATCCCGATACATTGTTGGCTCAGGTTACATTGGATCTCTTTCAGCTTTAGTGCAAGATTACGGGTATGCCATATTTGACAAATTCATACTGAAATAAATCCCCACCTCACCTGCAACGTGCATGCCATTCATTATTTCATGGAAGTTTTTGAGACGCTCAGGTGCTGCCTCACAGCCAGCTCTTTCATCAGCACTCCTCCAGAAAGCAGGGAGCAGCAGCAAAACTGCATGTTCTTCTCATGTCAATACCAAAAACACTGAATAGCTTAAATACCAACACAGAAACTAAAGAGACAATTGTTGCCTGCAATGCACTCACCTCAGCAGCATGGTGATATGATTTGTCTGAAGCTTTAGTTCTTTGATGGCACTTGCAACAGGGTCCCCCTGTGCTTGAGCTTCTTTTACAATTGCTCCGATCTCTGTCCAGTCTATCTGGTTGGCTAGTGCGCTGCGAACCACCTGGATGGCTCTGTCAACTATCTCTAGGTTCATTTCTACGAGTTCTCCTTTTATCTTATCTATTTCCTTATGGAAAGGAAAAAAAAAGTTTATCTCCATTCAACCTAAATGCAAACTCAGCAACATTTTTACAGATAAAAGTGGTAATTAATATTGGGTCAAAAGCCAAGAATGGCATTAAAGCCATCACACAAGGCTCCTGCAAGCAGTGCTCTGCAAGCCACACGTGGCAAGGAAGCCACCAAGTGCCTGCAAGGGAAGGGAGCCCAACCCAGGCTCACTGAGGGGCTGCAAGGTGCTCGGGCAGGGGAAGGCCTGGCTTTGGGATCCGCTGCTGAGCACAGCTGTCAGGACCAGCGGGTGCAATTCCTTAAGAAATATTATGTAGCTCCCCAATTGAAGAAAAAACAGTCCCACCTGGGCTTGCTGAAGAGCTTCTAGTCGATGCTCATGATCCTTACGGACATTTTCAAGTTTCTTCAATGCTTGTTTTTCCTTTCATAAACAAATAGGATTTAAAAAATAAATACATTAAAAAAACCAGCATGTTATTTACTCACGGTAAATACACTCAGCACAGCATTCCAGCTAAGAAAAACACAACAGCCTAAGGGATGCAGAGAAGTTTCCAAAGACCTGCTCTCCATGTTACTGTTGTATTCCAAGCAGACCCAACCACTGCACTGGACAGCTTGAAACCTGCTCTGTGGCCATCCCTGACTCAGTATCTCCATTGCAAGAATAAGTAACCGACTCCTCTACCCCAAGCTAAGTGGTCCAAATGCCCTAAAGAGGCATCTGAAGCTCAGAGAGCCCCCACGGCTGCTCTGCTCCTGGATGAGGACATACCTGCTGCAACGCTTTCAGATCGATCTTCTGCCCCTCTAACTTGGAGTAGAACTCATCTGCTGCCTGGAAGAGAGAGCCATGTCTAAGGTCTTCCATGGTGCACTAACCTGTACCACCACCAACAGAAAAAGTTCTCCTCCTGAGAGGTGAGGGCAAAAGCATTAATGTGGGGATCAAAGCTAAAACAGGGTCCAGTGTCATCCTTGTTTTACCTCTTCGCAAGGTCAGACCAGCAAGGCCCTCTGGATGTCTCATCTTCAACTGGGGACTACTGACATGGGTAAATAACTTGCTGAACTGGAATCCTTTTTCTGTGTCACAGAGCCATAGTGACAGGAGGAATCTGCTGCTTCATGCAGTGTATTCTTCAGACTAAACTACTACAGTTAAAGCCCTGTCCACTCTGAATCCCTGCTGCACCAACTGGTAGTTCAGAGCAAAACTAGAAAGCAAGTTTAGGAACTACTGAGTGTGGTGCAATAGCTGCCTACACTGTGCTTAAAACAAAAGGAGAGGAAGGTTTTAGGCTGCTTAGACCATTGATACTGAGAAGGAGATAACAGACATCCAGACAAGAAGCAGGACAGGAAAGTGAAGTGGGAACTCTGGAAATCAAGGTTAGGAACAACACACAAGTAATGATTAGAGACAATGTCAGCAAGCCAAGGAGCAGGAAGGACAACACTCAAGGAAATGCTAAATCAGTTGCTTGAACCTTTCAGAGCAGTCACAGGACAAGCATAAACGTGCTGACTGTTGGTCTTCAGCAGTAAGTCAGCTTCTGCACTCCCAGGAACAACAAATGTGTCTGAGCAGGGCTGGTTAAGAGGCAGCTCCCGTGCAGGCTCCACACAGGCCTGCGGTCAGCGCCTCGTGCCCTCCTCGAGCTACGGATCTCACAGAGCTCACACTGACAACACTGCCCAGGAACAGCCTCCAGGTCCTAACCTGCTTGGCCTTTTCTGTACAAAACACTTATCCATCAAACTTTAGTTATCCATCAAACTTTAGTTACTTTTTCCAAAGTCTATGTTTTCATTAATAACTTCAGCACTGTGTTTTAATTGTGCTCTTTAGCGCCAGTCTATTAAAGCACTTAAGTACAGTATCAGCAAAAGCACTGTACCTTATTGAATGAGTCAAATTCCAAGTACGGACATTTTGAATGTTGAGAAAACAAGAAAGGGTGAAATTCCTCATATCTGTAAAATATACATTTGATATTATCACCTGAAAACTAATTTAAGTTATGCAGACTAGTAGAAAAGAGAGCAAACACTCCAAATATTTACGTGTAGATATCTTCGGGTGGTTTATCTGGTTCCAAGCTTGGCTTTTTCTCCCTTTTCTGGATAATATAACCCTAAAATAATACATAAATAATCAGCATTTGCCTTTGAAAATGATCCCTCATCCCCTTATCTTCGCAAGACAGGAGGTTTTTGGTGCTAAACTCACTGATCAGCACAGAACAGTAATTGGTTACTGAAGGGAGAACTTGTAGCACTAGCAAAGGTGATTCTTCAAAGAAGACCCACCTTGCCACTGAAGTTGTCAGTTAGTGTCATATATTCTTCTGCTTTCTCTAAAGCACTAAGCACTTTTTCAATATTTTCTAAAGAGAGAGGAAGGAGAGGAGGAAAATTTTAAAACAATTAGAACAAAACAGTATTTTATATAAACATAGCAAAATAAAAAAAATACCCAAGCAATTGTACATCCAGTTACCCACATGGAGAAGTCTGTTCAACCTACCCATGTCAACAGGAAGCTCAGGATATCGTGCAACCTTGGGAAACAACCTAAAAGCAGCATCCTAGTACGTCTCAAAAATAAAACCTACATATCCTTCACGCCTGGTGCTTCACTACAATTACTGTTTTCTTTGAACAGGAGCCTCATGACACACATTTTCATTTGTGCAATTTTTAATATTAAAAAAATATGTATTTTGATACTTTTTTTTCCAAATTCTATTAAAACGAAAACATAGATACACTAGCACCTTATAAAAACAAAACTATGGAGGCCAAGGATAAGCTAGGAGCTGTGAGAAGTTATTTGTTTGTTATAAAGCCATTTTACTTCAGCACCACAATATAGTAGTTAGATGCAAAAAGTCCTTTTGATTTACGGAAAACATAAAAGCACTCAAGGAAAATAAGACTATGAAAAAAAAATCTATTTTGACTTTACTACCCAAATCTAAAATTCATAGATAAAAGCTGTTACTTTATCAAATCCCCACTATGTCTGCCATAGTTTAATGGCAAACTATGAAGGATTCTTGTAAAAATATACCTCTCCTCAGCCAGAGTTCATCTCCAGTTCAATATAATACCTCATTATAAAAGCATTTAGATCATAAGAGAAGTCCATAATCATAATATTCTAATATATACACAGTTCAAGAGGTATAACAAGAACAAGCCTAATCTCCAACCTAAAAACATTACAGGATGTAACCATATGGTCTGAACCATAAGGTTTAGGGATTGGTTATCTCTTTGGAAAACAAATACCCTCAGAGAGGCAAAAACCATTAAACATGTAGGACAGCCTTTATAATACTACCTGCTACATACCTTTCTTTTCTGTATGTTCATCTATTTTGACATAACCAGAAAATCCAGCTTCTATAAGGCAGTGCTCAATAAGAGTGGCTCCGTAAGCTATAAATAAAGAAATAAATAAAAGGAGAATCAGCTGAAAACCATTTACAATTAATTCTATACTTGCATAGAAAACACAGAAGTGCTTTGATAAACTAAGTCCACAAAACTAGCCCGTGCCTAGAAAATTTGGGTAGTGCAAGGGAGCCGTGTCCCAGCAGGTGGCAAATTCCAGCAGCTGGGAAAGCAGGAGACCACCATTCCCATGGGGTGTGCTCAGAAACACTCACTGGCCAGGCACAGCAGCCAAGTCCCAGCACGTGGCTGACAAAACAAGGTCTTAAAAACCAAATGATGCTGAAATTCACCTGGAACTGGGCAAGGTCTGGGGCAGAATGAGGATGTACAGGAAGGATGGGCTTCATCCGGGTCAAAATGGACTGAAAATTTTTAAAATTAAAAAAGGAGCAGGGAAGTTTATGAGTGTAGGAAACCCAACAGGGATGGAAAAGCATCTGGCTTGGAATAAGATATTACAGAGTGTGAAGTCAAACAAACTCTTTATCTTCAAGCAAGGGGAAGGGGAAGAGCTGGCAAAGTCAAATGTGAGGGGACAGCGGAAACGAGTGCAGCCCCATTCAAAGAGGGCGAGGAGGACACCACAGAAACACCACCTCCTCCAAAGACCAAACGGGAACTCTGAGAAACAAGACAGGGCAACAGAAAACCAAGCTCAGCTGATAACAAGCAAAGCAGAAACAGGGAGGAAGGAAGGAAGACGATCACCAGAACAACATGGCATCAAACTCAGAATGAGGTAAGAGACCCATAAAAAGGGTCCTAGAGTCCAACCAAACCAACTACCTGAACAAACACTTTTATCACAAGAAAATGAGAATCAAGGCTTGTAAAATCAAGAACGTTGCAGCATCAAGGCTACAGAATCACCTGCCTGAGCAGGGCTGCTACTCCTCCTACTGAGCAGAAGAGCCAAAAGACTGTGCAGGTCAAAGATCGGGTCGCTCAGATTTCCAGCATCCCAGTCCAGCTGATGCCTGAGCAGGGCTGCTACTCCTCCTAGTGAGCAGAACAGCCTAAAGACTGTGCAGGTCAAAGACCAGCTCGCTCAGATTTCCAGCTGGGTGGATGTCGCACCAGGATACAGGGCTGAGACTAAAATTTTAAACATTAATGACAACTCTTATGAGGCAGCTATTTGGAGAGCTTGAGGGAGGAAAAGCTTCTCTGATTCACAGCATCTGATTCAAGTATCACTGCTAGAGAGCTACACTGTGACAAAGGCTATAATGCTCTTAAATTCAACAGCCATTCCAGCACAAGGGAGAGAAAAAAAAAAAAAAGAAAAAGAAAAATCCACTCCAGGCATGCCCAGATCAAAAGGAAGGACTATGTAAAGCAGCAGAGACCAAACTATTAGCCGTAGATTGCAACATCTTTCTTGGCAGGAGAGGCAAAGGGAGGTTCATGCACTGGCAATACAAACGGGTGGAGCCCTTTTCCCCTTGCCTGGGAAACTCCCCGCTCCAGTCCTGCACACACAGCAACAGGGCTCATCAGACTATTCCCTACCACGTATCTGGGACCAAGACCTGAAAAGCAGCTCTGTCCCTTTGCAGAGGAGAACCTTGCTAAGCCAACAGGGTCTAGGCAACCACATCGAGAACACTGATAGGTGATAGCACCACGAATATCAGATTTGAGTACTGATAACGGCAAAACGGAGACCAGTGACAGATCATGCATTTAGGAGGAGACCAGGATGGAGAAAGGGAGGGACAAGGATGGTGAAAATGAGAATTAAGATATGGGAACAGGGCTACTCAGGTCTGCACACCATGTAATCGGGACTGTTTGTGGGTTATTTACCCAGCAGCCCTGCATTTGATCAAAGCACCTAAATCTGGACAATAAACCAAACTTACTGTTGGGACTATGTCACACAGGTCAAACCTGTTTCTTTGGTCAAGAATACGAGGGACACGGTGCGCTTTGCCTGGCTAACAGGGAACACCCCGAGGCACAGGCAGAGCATCCCAGCATCATCACATTGGTGCCCATTCCATGACCAACGGCCAGGCACTTCCTAAAAATATCCTTGCCCTATCTCTTACAGCTCCCACTCAACACTGCTAGAGACAAGACCCTGGAGTGAGAGCTCCAGCAGAGCTATTCCCAGCTCCTCCGCACCTTCCAATCGTAGCAAGGCCCATGTCTCATGCGGCTAGCTTTGAATTTACAAGATCTTATCTGCTTTCAGAGTCATGGCTTTTTGTTCCTTTGTTTTTCAAATATACATAAAACCAGAATGTCATGAATAGTTCCCCCTCACCCAAAAAAGACTGAAGCTGTTCAAACTTGCACCTCTGTCTAAACTTAACATACACTGTCCATGTCATTTTGAAATGGAATGTGATGGAATACTTACGAAGATGGGGGTTAAGAACCCTCTTCAGCTGTTCCCCTTTGGGTGCATTTGATATTATTTCAGTTAACCTAGGAAAGACAATGTTGAGTTGTTACTCCAAAAAAATGACAAACAATCAGTTTTATTCACTATCTTTTCTTGATGAGAGGCAACGAGACGTTTTCATTTTTATTAAAAAAAGTGCAAAAAGGCCTGTAACATATGAAAAGACTATCCGAAAATACAGCACTACTCCCAGTCCAAAGTAACCTGGATTTATTCCTATACGTACAACATCTAGTTACCTTTCCAAGGTCGGCAGAGGCGCAGGTGCTTTGGCAATGTCAAGCGGATACCGCTCCCGAACGGCGAACCTGACATCATCGGCCTCGTCCGTGCGGAACCTCAGGATGTTTAAAATGACATATTCGTGGTCCGTGAGGACAATGTTACCCTAAAAACGCACCACAGGTCACCGTTAGCAAGGGCCGTGCTCGAGGACGTACACTCCTACAGAGCACACGCGGGGGCTCCGTGCTTACCCTGTCATAGAGCTCGATGATGAGGTGATACGCGGCTTCGTCGCTTCCAAACTGGAAGTCCACGATCCTGTCCACACCCAGCTGTTTTACACTGACAAGTCTCCTCGTCTTCAAATGCTTCCGACACTGTCGACAGAGAAAACGTCTGTGAGACCACAAAAACATGATATTTAACTCGCGGTATTTAACTCTGAAACACATCTGCATTTTACCTCAACAGTCCCTCCCGTGACATTCTGACCACTCCTTACTTACTACAGACAAATACCAGAAAAGGTTAAAAATGCTGATCTTAGTACTACAGAAAAGAGACAGCTCGTAAAAAAAGAGTAATATTCTGGATGATATTGGAAATACGATTGTTTTGAATTGTTATTTTTGCCATAAAGAACTGCTATTTGTAGATGTGACTTTCTCGAAGTAAGGTCACCTACTCCATCTCAATCAGCAAGAAACTAGTTAAAGATCAAAGGTTCCCTTTCTTTGAAAGGGAACCAGGATCACCTCTGCATCGACACATGATGTGGAAAGATCCTTAACAATTTTTGCTGACCATTTTAACGAGGCTCCACGCAGAGGGGCCTAGTGGATCTGTATAATTCAGCACTCGGGCTGCATCCAGCAGATCTCCCTGCAGAAACACATCCTAGCAGCTTGCACCAAGACCTGAGATGCCACAGCCCAGCGCTCTGTGCTGTGCCTGCACAGTGCCTGTCGATCTGGACAGTGCTACTGCAGCCCTAAGACTGGACTGAAGCACAGCCCTGAAAGGTGTGCGTGCCCAGGAAACATTCAAGAGACTAGTTTCGGTCTTCAGAAAATCACATTGCTATCATTTCTGGCACTAAACATCAATGATGTGACTCCAGGTCCACATTTGCTCTTCGTTTTCATTCACTTGTTTGACCATGACCCGCCAGGCAAATCCTTTCACTGTTCCTTGTGTTTTCTGTTTCCTCACAGAACATTAATGTTGTTTCCTGCCACTCATGGGGGTTTTCAGAAAGCAGACACAGGCCACCTTACCTTCATCGCAAAGCCGGAGGGCATCATGTTTTTTGGCCACTCGAACTCCGTTGTGTGAATGCGTATGCCAGACTCGAGCAGCAGCGTGGCCTTGCAGTCTGGCCTGTTCACAGGACACAGAGAGGTGAGAAGCCACCCCACACCGCCCCGCACCACGGTGACACCAAAGGGCCACCACGAGCTGCTCACTGTCCACACACACACCACTGCCTACCACATCCCTCTGCGGCCAGGCTGGCAGCAAAA
>NW_010583060.1:133362-144366 GCF_000705375.1 Tinamus guttatus | reverse complement strand
AAAAAAAAAAAAAAATGCCTGGGTGCAGTGCTGAGGTGTAAAAGAGAACGTGTGAGTGCACTGGGAATTTCCACACAGTTCAGCAAAGCAAGCAGAGAACACATTTGCAGAGAAGGCACAGAAAAGGCAAGACTACACCAAGTGTGAACCTGATCCATTGCCTAATGAAATCAGTGGTGGTCATTCCCTTTCACTGAAAAGCATTAGTGGTACCATAGAGGGGGCTCTTGTTTTCCTAGCTGATAATATTCTCATGTCTTCATATGTATTTTTTGCTTGCTACAGTCACACATGATGTGTAATTTTACCTAGGAATAAATACAATTCCTTATGTTGAGCCTGCTTACACAATTATAAATGTGAACATATGCTTTAAATAACAGCAAGAATTTCAGCACATAGAGAATAGCCATAGAAAACACCATAGAGACATAGTGACCCAAATTGACATAATAATTTAACAAAGTAGTTAACACACTAAAACTGAGAAATATTTTCTCGAGGCTGCTTCGTTTGATTGTTTGCTTGTGTATTTTACATTCCCAAAGAAATGCAGAAATAGAAATGAAAATGCTTTTCCATCAAAAGAGATTCCATTAAACTCATGAAAATTAGACTTACTTAGAGCCTGGAATTGGGGGTTGTTGTAGCAGTTTTATTTATCCATACAAAGCTAGACTGATTACGCCGCACTTACTCATGAAACATTAATAAAGCCCTATGTTCAATGCTAACGTGATTACGGTCTGACCTCGGTGATGTCAGAAAGGACGGAGGCAGAAAGTGTCCCTGATAACATTACCCTAATGCTGGGCTCATCAATCATAATCTCCCAGTTTACCAGGAAAAGAAAAAAAAAAAAAAAAGAGAGAGAGAAAAAAACCCCAGCACACATAAAACCTTTCACAGATGTGCATCTGTAGTCCTACTCAGCCTCTCAATCCCCACAGACTTAGAGCAGCCCTGAGAGCCAGAAATAGAACATATTCAGTCAGTAAGTCAAGCATGCTAAATCAAGGCAGGGAGCACCACTGTGAACACTGGAGCAGAGCTTTCATAATAAGCGTTCTGTAGTTTGGAAACAAAAGATGCAATACTGTGTATTTCAAAGCTAATTATAATGATATTTTGATTATGGCTTAGGCACATATTAAATTACTAATTACAATGTTGAGTAAAGTGCTTTCACTATAAATTATATTTTTGAGAGTCTAAATGGTATACTGTTTTTGTAATACATATTTTGTCACTGTTACATAACTCCCTTATTAAGATTGAATTTTTTTCTTGCTATGAAGGGATTTATTTACCCACTTCTACCACCAGTTGTATTTTCTGTACTGTTCCGTGGCTACTCAGAAGCATGCGTAGTGTTTCATAATCAAAAAGCTTTTTAGGTAGTCGTTAGATACATATATTATTAAATCTCCATGCTGTAAGGTTCTAGAAGATTTATTCCTTTTCCTCACCATTCAGCAGCATTTGATAGCCCTTTTTTAGCAGAGTAACAGTAGATACGATTTTATTTTACTTTCTCTGTGGTAGTTTGATTTTATTTTCTATATTGCAAGAACAATTGCCTTTGCTCTTAATGCAATTAAATTAATCCACAGCTCATAAGGGTTTCAAATTTATTTGGAAATCACAGCAATTCTTAAAAAAAGCTTTCAATACCGCCGAAGAATCTACTTGCATCATAAGTTGCACATGTAAAGGATCTGTTTCCCTGCAAGCATCCTCGAACAACCCAAATCTGTAGAATGTGCCCCTGCTTCCCTTTTTAAAAGATTATTTAGTTTAAACACGGAAAATGAATTTCAGATTTCACTGTTTCCTGTTTTATTTTATGGCAAGAGATAAAGAGTTTACTCTCATAATCAGTCCAAGAAATGTCAAATGAGTCATGGAAATACGAGTCCGAGAGAATCTGCACAATTCATGGCTACTCAGGTGTTCACATGTAAGAAGAGAAACAAGAAAAACCTGGAGCGTAGGCTCAAATGATCCAACGTAAGCTGGTGCTTTACTAAAGCAGATCTGCAAAACCAAAGGATCTTGGAGTGCTTCTAAAAAAATACTTTAAGCATGCCAAATTTAAGTTAATGGCAAGAAGTGAGCTAATACAGTAGTTAATGTTGTAGTTAATAGCTAGCTTATATTATAGCTTTGCAGAGATATATATAGTATATACCCATGTCAAATCTACATCAAGCTATTTTGGGAATAGCCTCATTGAAGGCTTCTACACCATTGCTATTTAACAGTAAGAATCTATCAAAAGCCTTAAATAATAATATGTAATTATATAAGTTAGTTTGTTGTTGTTGTTTTCTTAAATTTCAGGTTAAATTATTTTGGAGGCTTTTAACTTTTTTTTGGGGGGGGCATATTTCCCAGGCCAAAATGTTCTCAAAAACTCTGTTCTGCGAGGTAATAACCAGCCTAATTTAACCAGCCTATTATTTCCTCTTTCTGTCGGCTACTATACCTACAAATTATCTTTTTGCACAGAAAATTCCCTCACCCTATTCCTGACTGAGCCTGGCATATCCTTGAGAAACCAAACCGTGTCCGGTTGGTGGCAAACAGCTCGTAAATTTTAAGGAGGTCCTTAAAGAAAGAGGGAGCAATTTGGGCACTAGAGCAAATTAGGGTGAGGAAGCTGTAAGTATCGAGTTGCCTGAGCAGTGTAACAGAAGGACTAGTGAGCGGTACCGGCAGGCCAGGTAGCAAATCTCGTATCAGTGTCAGGAGTTCTGTCCTGACTCAGCCATGTCCTCGTTGGGAAGTGCAAATCAGGACCCTGTTCCCCACCAAGAGCTGTGTAGGGCTTGGCAGCCTTTTGGTGGCCTCTGCGAGTGCTCCCTATAACTCAGGGCCAACCTTGCTGAAAATAGTTCTTCGGATTTCCCACTTGATGTGGAATTCTGAAATTCTTAGTTCAAAAATAATTAAATTCAACCCCTGGAAATTTCTGCAAATCTTTTATTGCATTTTAGTGTACAGACCTTTAAGGAAGGCCTTACGCGGTACTTTAAGGACTTACACAGAACAATCAACCTGCTGGAGTTTAGGACTGAAGATGGAAGACAAGACATGGTGCTGCTAAAAAATAGCTCTTTTTTTTAGGAAGTTATTAAAAAACAGTTCATCTGTGTGAAATAGAAGTTCTCCAAAACTGCCAATGTCAATAAGACCTTGCCCGAATGACAAGCTGCTGAGTAAGAGCTGGTCATGCAAGTTAGAACTGCCTCAGGGAAACATAACGTAGACATTCAACTTTCCTAACAGGGAGGGAGGATGTTAGGGAAGATAATGTGTGAAATATGCTGATTTGACCCAAGCATTTATTTTTACAACTTTTACTGTGCTGCCTTTAAATAGCATCTGCCTCTATCCAAAAATTCAATCTTTTTTCCTGCAATATTCTGCATACTCTAGAAGAGAGTCTTTTTGACCAACACATAACACTTTTCTCCATGAATTGCTTTATTAACGCATAAATAATGGGTATGAATGCAAAAAGGCATTTATGAATATGCAGAACACAGAGAAGAAAGAGAACATTTAGGCTGCCAGCTATAAGTTGGCCCAAGACAGATGCTGGAAAGACAACAGCCTTTAAACTGTATTTTAAATTCATTTACATACAAAAGAACATGTTTTTTTTAAAAAAAAAAAAAAACAAGCATTTAAAAGTTAGGACATGCTTTATTCATGATATCTTTGGCACGCTTTATTTTATCCTTACCTGCTATCATCCTGCATGCTGAATAAGGTAAAAGCCCTATAGAAAATGTTATGTCAGATCATGCAGTGATTGACTATTTCATGTTACACGCACTCAGCACACTACAATTAAGGATCTACCATTTCATAATTTACTGGGAGATGTGCTTTGAATAAATAGTACTTTAAATAGTGTTTACTATAAGATAGTATTCATGCTGTTTAAATGTCCTGTGACATTACATGGTTCTCTGCCATACTTTCTATAGCACTTTGTTGTCTTCTAAACTTGAGTGCTTGAAAGCTGAGGAATAGGTCAACTATTGAGAATGATCCTCCCCATTCCTTTTGCTCAGGAAGAGCTTTCCCTAGGTTGGCAGATCAGGGATGAGTTTTCTCACAGGCTGTAGAGAGTTTCCTCTTCCAAGAGGAGCCTTAGAGGGGAAATGGACTGGGAATGACTGATCTGGGAAGGCCACCCTGTGCAAGCCTGCCAGGGGCTTGAGACTTGAAACACTTTGCAATGTAAATAACATGAAAAAAACCCCAAAACTTAAACTTTCCCGGAACAGGTATGAAACCCTGTCCTAGCTGGAAATGATTTCCTTTCAGTAGTGGCAATATGCTGGAATTTCATGGAAAAGAAATCAAATAAACCACATAAGTCTTTGAGAATTAATAGTATTAGATAATGTAATTTGCAGGGTTGCTGCCAACTCTTCCTGCCTGCAGTGAGTAATGGTAGACTTGACATGCAAGTTTACATAATCAGTTGTCTTAATGTTGATTTTATTTTCCAGAAACACTGATATAGGAGCCCAATTTTCTACTAAATACACACTGAATATATACCTTCACTTTAAGAAGTCAGTCAGATAACAATGCACTTAGCTGCGTTCAGAAAAGAACAGTTTTCTGAACACAGTGTTTGTGAAAAGTAGTGCCTAGAGGTACTTAGAGCACTGCTTTGTATACCTCTTCAGAAGACCTCTCATATTTACTTTCTTCTCCTGGAAAAAGTTACAATATATTTGACATGCTCAACAATAAAGACTGGAGTAAAGTTCACAAAGTGTGCTGGCCCCACACCACCTAATTTTCTGTTCTCTTATACCCATAACTAACAGTTTTGATGGCAGCACCAAATTCTATATATATTCTAAGAGTGAAATCGATTTAAATCAGGACAGCACTTTGCTGCAGGCAGTCGTTTTACTGGGCTTCGGAAACTCTGTTTCTGCGTGTGGCCACAAAGGGATCCTGTGTTCTACAGCCACAAAGCTCAATAGCCACAAGGAATCTAAAGTACTGCAGTAACAGGTCTGTTAATCAGGCAAGATTACTAGTAGCTTAATTTTCTGTGTCCTAACAAACTAATGGGAAGTTATTGCCCCCTGAGGGGCACTAGGTAGAGGACACAGTAGAAGACTGTGGTGTAGTTCAGGCAAGCACATACATAAAACCCATGATAGTGGAGCAAGAATCTTCATTTGAATTCCCATTTTTCCCTTAATGTAGTTTTAGGGAAATGGAAATGAGTGTGCAGGATAGCACCTTGGCAGGCCTTGCTGTTCTGCACAAGGGTGCTTTGCAGCAGCCCTACCCAGAAGCACCCCAAGGCCATGGGGCCCACTAGGAATGACATTTATTGAAGCCTGAGCCTGCAGAGATAAGTTCCTGCAGATGTAGAGCTGCTGAGCTGTTTTCATGTGACTTTTAGTTTCTTGAATTGTTTGTGGCAATGTTGCAGCTGCATAACAATTGCATCAACTTATATTCATTGAAATTTATGCATTTGCTTTAATTATTATTAAAACTGATGCATGATTTCAAATCTGTTAATGTAACATAGTCCACTTAAATACATTCTTAGAGTCTTTACAGGCAAATTATTTATGTTTCCAGGCACAGTACCATGGGTATCTAAGACAATAGTCTGGTAGAGGAGTAAGGTGAAACTATATAATGCTGTCAGCCTTTGAAAAATACAGTTTAGACAGTGATGTCTAATAATGCAGCCAATAATGTCTGATAAAGTCAGATTGCTTAGATCAGATTCAATGGTAATGCTATCATGATTTCCTCTGTCTAGAATTAATTTCTTTCCATATGCTGAGCAGAGGAATAGAAATTTTTGAATCAATTTTTATTCTAGCTAGTGATAGCCTGCCTTTTTTTCTGGTAAATCAACCTAATATCAAAAATGAGTGTGAAAAATACTTTTTGAGAAATTACTCAGTAAGTCACAATTCACAGAGCTAATAGAGCTTTTTAATTCTTAGGTTTTCATTTTATATTTAAGACTAATTAGATATAGTTGGAAAATGAGTTGGAAGACTGCTTTTTGATTATTATTTTTTCTCATTTTCATCATTTTTTCTGATGAATTATGTCCCTTACTTGTTGACTTCAAAAACTAAGGCTTAAAACTCTTGTGAGTAGAAGAAACCCAATAGCTGAGAGGAAGAAAATTCACTTGATATCAAGCTGAATAAAAGATGAAAAATATGTTTTTGGTTTTCAACCCAATATAATTATATTTACTTTTTAATGTTTGAAGGTTTTCAAGTACATTGGATAAACCTAAACAAGAAATATAATTGTCTCCAAGAGGAGAAGATAAGCCATAATTTAAGCATGAAATTGCGAGTTGGAATTTACTGCCTAATTGGAATTTCACTTGCAGGCCCTGGAAAGTGAATTTGTGTCATGTCAACTTCATCAGTGGATTGACCTTATATTTGGCTACAAGCAACGAGGACCAGAAGCAGTGCGTGCGCTCAATGTTTTCCACTACCTAACATATGAAGGCTCTGTGAACCTGGACAGTATCACTGATCCTGTCCTCAGGGAGGTAGGTGTTTACTGCCATTTCATTCTAAAAACTGAATTAAAATTCATCTCACAAATATTGGTGCTTTTTCCTTCCTTCATTGCTGGGAAAATTGTAGTGTGTGATTTGATTCAAAGCTTAGGCCCTGTATGACTTCAGAAGTATTAATAAGTTAGCAATAAAACAAATGTCCCACAATATTTTGTTTGCTTGAAATTACTAATATATTTAATGGCCAGCTATGATATGGGAAATTACAGTGTAATGTATATTCTGCAATATATATTCTGCTACTTTGTATAATTTACTTTTAATGAATTCACTTAGTAGAGCTGAAAATTTTAAACAAATACTTGTGTCATAGTCATGGGAAAAAAATTTAACCTTTCCAGTCAGAAAATGTAGGAGACGTATCTGAATTGGAATGGAAATGGAATAGATGGAGAACGGAAATGATTCAATTACTTTGGTGTTAATTATGTAAAGTATAATCACAGTGTCACTAAACTGGAAAATGTTAGCTACTTGTTGGAATTACGTGCATACAAATATGTATGTTTGTGTATATATGTGTGTATAATATTTATATATGTGCGTATATATACAAGTACATTTTACATTTTATGAGTAAATGTCAAGAAAAATTCTGCTAGCTATCCTGATAGATATCTTATTCCGCTCACCACATTTGTGTTTAGTACGACTATTAATTTGAATAATTATTTCTGTAATATCATCCATTCACTGGATGAAACAATTGAAATTAGGCGAAAAGTGTGAAGAAGCAACAGCTGCTAGATGAGTACTGCTGTGATGAAGCTGTACACACAATCTTCCATTCCCCCAGATAGCTACCATCTGCTGCATGCAAAACAGTAATAATTTATACATTGCCAGGCAATGGGTTATTGTTTTTTTGTTTGTTTGTTTTTAAACCTTGGAGAGGTGAATCTACAGATCTTAGAAAGAAATAGATTCTAGGAAGCTTTGTGTTCAGCTAGATATTGGTTTTGTCATGTTTTTTCAGTAGTGCCTTGTGTGCATCTTTCTACATTTTATGCCTCATCAAAGGCAGAAGAACGAAAAAAAATCAGAACAGTAGATTGCTGTGGCTGGATCTTCACAACCGGCACTATAAAGCTTAGATTTTGGAAACAGTTAGTATGTGCTTGTTTTTGAGAGCGAGATGAATTGTATTGATTGCAATGATGAAAAGCTTAATGTTAATGTGAAACTAATGGTTTTCTGGATTTAAAGACTCTGAGAAGAGTCAATAAGGTACAAAACAGCGTACACAAAGGAAGGATGTTTTTTAAAGTATGAAACAGGTGTCAAGAACCATGAACACAAGGGATTTGCATGACTTAAGGTCCTTATTTGCATGGGCAGACTCCTAGATCCTGACTTTAAGGGTTTGCTCCCACAGGGCATCCTGTAGGATTGAGGTCTATCTGTGAACCTTATTTAACATCTTATGACATGATGAGACTCTTCAGCTCTCTTGTGGCTCTACTTACATGCATAACTTGTCATCAGAAATTTCAAGAAATTTATGGAGATGTTTTTGTTCACTCACTTGTATATCTTGTCCATACCCTGTCAGTCAAGAGCATATTAACCTCTTCTTTTGCTTTTACTTGTGCTGTATGAAATTCTAAAGGCACAATTTTATCATCATTTCCACGAGTTTTAGATTAGTAAATAAAATTCCTTTTTAGTGATGAGAAGACATAATGTCTAGTAAAAAATGGATCCTCTTAATTTTTGCTATGGAGAGACTTATAAAATTTTATGTTTTTATAACATACTTTTTCCTCCAAGAAAGTTCAGATATTGGTGATCTGCGGTTTGGTATAAAAAGGGTTTTTTTAAAAAAAATACTTTATAATCATTTTTAATCATGGCTTACAACATGGTTGTGCATACTGAGGCAGATGTAGAGCTTATTTCATTTCTCTAAGCTCTGTTTATGAAACTAGCAGACATTTTCTGGTCAGCAGTGAAGCTTTTGACATCTAGATCTAGAAGGGTGTCATGTTTCTGTTAGAGTCTGTCATATTTAATCTGTTTTGTTTGGATAACTTTTTTTTCCATGTTTGTACTAAATATTCTAGAAAATAACAGGGAAAAAAAAACAAAAGACTATGAAGACCACTTAAAAATGCAGAATGCCAATATAGGCTCACTTAGCAGCTTTCAAAATAATGAATACATTTCTCAGTATGTTTTGTATGTGTTAATGCTTGGAGTTTTAATGTGGAAACACTGCAACATAAAATGAATTGAGGCTTGCTACTATCCAGAAAATCTTTTATCTCAAAATCAAAATACTCCAGATATACAGAGTACTCCAAAATACTGGTAGTTATTTTCTAAATAGGCTGAAACATATATTCAATTTTCTCAATAAAATTATTATAAGAAAATCAATGCAACTTTATCAGCAGCAACCCCTGTCAGACCGATGAACTCAAGTAAATTGGTAGCCTCATCAAACTATGGCCATAATTAATTTCATACTGAGCTGAGTCCCAGTAAAACCTGTCAAACAAAAAAAAGGCTCCAAGTTTCTAAGGCCTTACTGAAACACATCATTTAAAAATACACCTTCCAGTGGCCCCTTCACAATATTCCATGGCCTTTTCCCTTCCACTCATTCCTTGACCACCTCACCTGAACATGGAGGAATGTTTTGTCGTTAGCTTTCTGCTGAGAGTGCTGTTGAGGGTAACTTCAGTAGCTATGTGTCTGAAACCAAAATACACTCAATGATGGGATAGCTCGTCCCTGACATTAATTCTTTCTCACCTGCACAAGCTACACAGGGAGCCCATTAAAAGCTATCATCCATCTGGAAAAATATCCTGTGTCTTTTCCTTTAGACTTGTTCAGTATAGGAGAATTTCTCTGGCCTTCTTAGAAGTTATTCCTTCATTTTCCGTTGTGCAGTTTCACAAAGGGTAAAACTAGGATGCTACGGTAGTGTCATATTTTATGTTACCAGAGTGTATAAAATTAGATGTCTCTGTCCCTGTAAAAGGGTTTTGGGAAGTTAAAAGCTGTCTTAGAAAGTTATAGTAATATATACTGATTTTATTTAGCCATACTGATTTTGATATTTCAAACAATTCTGTGATTTTCTGATGCCACAAAAATATGTAATCACCTAAAATATGTAAATATGTAAAATATATAATCTCAGTAGTGAGATCAGAATGGAAGTCTTGATTTGCTGTATAGAATATACACAATTATACTTAATACCATTTCTGATCAGAAATTTGGAAGCTCTTCACTTCTGTCAGTTCTAGTGGCTTCTTATTTTGTACATTTCAAAATTATTTTCATATTATAATAGGGAGGAGAAAAAATGCGTGGTGAAGAATAAACATTTTGTGACCCCTATATAATTTATTATTTTATTTTTCATTGTATTTTCTCATTTGTAAATTTGTCTTTTTTTGAACACAAAGCAGTCAGGTGAAAACTAAAACTCGAAGAACAGCTTAAGGATATTGACTCATTCTTACTTGACAGGTGAAATCATGGTAGCAGCACTAACCACAGCAATTACAGCATTAAAATGTCAAGAAATTAGAGGTCAGAATAACAGATAATTTTCTTCCTTTTGTCAGATTAAAAATTGACATTCTTTGACAGCACAGGATCTCTGCTTGAGAAAATTATGACAGCTTAACTCATCTTGTACTTGTAAAGCAGTAATTGATAATGAACTTTACCATGACAGTCTTCTCCTGTGGAGAAACATGACAGAACATCCCTGGTACAAAGGCTGTATCTCTTTTTAATATGTAAACAGTAGTTCTGTTGGACATTAGATGTTATTTGGAATTGTCTTTACTGTTAGTTTACATCATAATCCAAATCATTTCCACGGCACAGATTCAGCTGACTCCAGAGAGCTGAGGCTAAGAATGCTAATGGGTAAAGGCCAAGATCTGAAACGTAGTCAGTTATGATGCTGCTAAATTATGGTTCATTTCTTTAGGAAATATGACTACATACACCCATTAATAGCAACACTTCTGGCTTAATTCCGCCAAAGTGACTGGAGATCTTAGGGGCCTTTTTTTTTCCCAATTTCTGATTATCCAACTTAAAATCCTTGGAAGTATGATGGGATCTCTTTTTGCCATTACCACGCATCCAGATACTTCAAAATCTGAGCACATGAAGTCATAAATGTTTTTTTTTTTCACCCTTAAGAACTTGTTTTTGCATGATACAAAGTGTTGTGGCTGAACAGGGGACCCATTTTTACACCCATTTTTTTAGAAAACCAACAAAAGAGCTAAAATTGACAAGGCAGTGCTTCGAGCTAACATATTTTGTCACTCTCGGGCTCCGTGGTGGGCGCAGACCCGCCAGGCCGCGCAGGCCCGTAGCTCTGCTGCTGGCTTTAACCGCGCGCGTCGGCCCCT
>NW_010583060.1:112001-127075 GCF_000705375.1 Tinamus guttatus | reverse complement strand
GGTCTCAATGGAGAGGAAAAACAACTGAAGATTTTCATTATTTTGTAGCATTTCTACTTATAGATAGTATCCAGATACCAGCTTTATGTTTGGAGGAATGTAAGCAGTGTCCTCACCGTCCTACTGCAACATGAGTAGCTTCTGCTTTCAACCCTGAGTTCTGGTCAGCATTTAACAATCACTGATGCTTCATTGTGAAAAGAATTTTAAAGTTGTTTTTAAATAAAAAGAAAAGACAAAAATATCTCTAATTTTTACTCAGATCAATTCCGGCATGCGTTTAATGCATGTGCATGCACACAACTCTTGTCTTCTTGTGGGGAGAGAGAGAAAGGAAAGGCTCAGTGAGAGCATGAGAATCCAGGTGAATGAAGAGATGGGAAAAGAGGACAGCAAGGACATCTGGAGGTCTTGACACAGGAGGAGGAGGTGGGGAAAGAGCTAGGGAGGCAGCATGGGAACCTCATAAAAGTAGTCAAGGAATTGCTATCACAACAGAGAGCTCTTGGGATGGTCATTAATGCAGAGAAACAACATTTGCAGTTTTCCAGAGCTTTATGGGACTTCGTAAGCTTGACTGTTTAGCTTCTTCTTCATTAGTGAATTCATTGTGATATGATATAATATGGCTAGGAATTTCTACATCATCAATTCTGTTTTTAAAAAAATACTTCTGTCTGTAAAATTTAGCAGGTTTCTAAATGCAGTGAGTGTTATTTTGAAAAACACTGCAGGCATTTTTTAGCCCAGCACAACTGAAACTTCAGGCTTTCTGGCTGCTGCTCACTGCCTTTCACATGTGGAAACAATTGTAGCATCCCAGACAGCAGCCGTGTTTTTTTAGAAAGCCTGTAAATTTTAGTGACTGCCAACTAAGGGATGCTAATGACAGTTTTCATATAATTTTTTCTTCCTTTTCTTCCTCTTTTTTTTGGTCCTTTGAAGTCTTCACTGCTTCTAGCCAAAAGAGAAGCTACATTTAAAAATTCAGAGGATTTTTTTTCTATTTTTATGCATATAGTTATTCAAGCAAATGTATAAGATGATTCTCTGCTTTAGAAAAACCTTAAAATAATCTTTCATTATTGGAGAAAATACATTTGAATTTCCTCAGTTTTAACAAAATGTATTTTCCATCCTAACGATCTAAAACTATAAATTAGTATTTCAGCATCCTAGGTAGTATTTCTCGTGCAAAACAGAAAAAAAATGTTTAGAAGATGACATCAAGGAGAGAAATGGGAATGCTTGACTTAAGAACAAAAACATCTAGGCAGAAGTGGCAGGAAGTGAGAAGTATGATGAGCTTAGGACTGAAGTGGTTGAAAAAAAGAAATTAAAAAGATGATACGGGCGAAGGTAGAGTAACAGGAAGTTTTGGTAGTAATAATAATAACTTGAATTTCATGGAATTTGGAATTGAAGACAAACTAAGGAAGAAGGAAGCAATTTGGGCAGAAGAGAAGATAATGTTTTTAGCAAGATCTTTCAAAGAGCTAGAAGTGAGGTACTAACAGGGCCTGCACAACAGGAGGCACATTGAGGCAACAGAATTGGTTTGGTTTGCAAATACTAGGTAGGACATAGCTGCAGTTCTGGGTATTGAGATGTGTTGATGACCGTCACATGAAGGAGTACTATAAAGGAGTAATATCAAGAAATTCTATGTTGTACCTTTTTTTGTAATTTGCATTGCAGAATCAAGATGTCGTGGAGAAGTTGATTTCATAGATTTACACCAGATACTGGACTGGCTCTCACCCAACGAATCACGTAGAGCTTTTGTCCATATAGCCTTTTGAATGTAACTATATATTACATGGTGTTGGGAGTAATGAAAAGGAGATATTGGAGTACTTCCTGACATGTGTACAATTTGGGTGATAAGAAGTGATTTCGGTCAGTCGCCTCAAATATTTATCATTTAATAAAAGGCCCCAACAATTAAATATTTTCAAAAGTAGTGAGGGAATGTCTTCAGAAAAAGATAAAATTGCTCATCAGATTGAGAGGAATCTATGTTTCTAAGGTTGTCTATTATGGAAAGGCTATGCCTGTGTCTAATAGGAAAATTATTTCAGGGCAATTGTCAATCATCTAAAAATTAAAAAAAAAAATCTGATAGACCAACCTTCAAAGTCTTAACAATTCTTGACATGAGGCTACATATTTAATGAATTATTGTATCATGCTATTACATCTCTCACAAAAGTAACTTAGCACTAAAATCTCTTCTAATGTATTGTACTCAGCAACTTAATGATCAAAGAACAACGTTTTCTTTTATAAACTTAAATACAGATTTGGGAGGATGATGACAGAGCAATGATTTCATTTGGCATGACATCAATGAACACACAAGAGTTTCAGTAAATGTTACCAGTCTGTATGGGACAGAAATTATTGCAAACATCAGCATAAGAAATACAATAGTTTAACCAAAGAAAATAATGACATAAAATTAGAATAGTAAAAAAATTCTTTGTATGAAAAATGAAAAAAAAGAAGAATGGAATTGTAAATAAAAATATGCATGACTTTATTCAGTTCCAGCCTGTGTTCGGAGTTTTGCACAGCAGTGACTCCACAAGCAATGGGACTCTCTCTGTCTGCCTTGCATGCAGTCAATCAGCAGGGAAGCCAAAATACCGAAATTGCCAGGAGTTGAGAACAAAACCCATACTTTTAAGAATTATTGCTGCTAACTATAAAAAGAAAGTGATGAACTGAGAAGCCCCTATAATAACACAGACTTTGTCAGAGGAATTAGGAGGTAAAACCCTTCCTCCTGTAGTGCATAATGGAGTTTATTGTAATTTTTACTGTAATTTAATGGCAGAATTTCATTATATCAGTAGTAAACTCCATTGTTCCAGGCAGAGTTGGAAGAGGAATACAGACTGCAGGGGATTTTTTTTTCCCTTCCCTTCTCTTTAGGAAGAGAGGCCAGCATTTCACTCCTTGAAAGTATTCCTAGTACTCTTAGTATCAGGATTTTTTCCAAGATTTTCAGGGGAATGGTCAATTTATAAGATGAAAAAGGAAGTATTTGTGCCCAGAACCTTGCTCACACATGAGAATGTGCCTGAAAAATGGATGGACTTTCCCAACCCAGCTTGCACAGGCCGTGGGATGGATATCTTTATGTTATTTTGGCTTTACCCTCTCTGTTTCTGTTTGAGAGATATATTGAATTTGTTTTCTGTTTTCAGCATCTTTAACTAAATACATTTTTTAAGATTAAGCTGACAGAATGTTTAAAAGATTTTTACGGACTATCAGGCCCAAGAATGGGAGAAAGAAGGATTAGGGTATCACAATTAAGTAATTTAATAACAGAAGATTATAAAGCTTAATACAGTAAAGGTGAAAGCCAAGGTGCAACACTCCAAGAGACAAATAAGATCACTGATGTGACACATCTTTGTAAAGGAAGATCTTAAGTTTCACCTTCTTATTGCTTTTGTAGTACAATTTCTTTTCACAGGGGAATGAGAAAAATATTAATGGGTGGACTGACTCTGGGCTGGAGGTCAGCTCTGAGCTATTGGTGTTCTGAAGACAAACCATTTAATTGTACCCTGGACCTAGTGAGATCGCTCCTGTGAGAGGAAGGGGCTTGAGATTGCCCCTCTCTGTTGTTAAATTAATAAAGTAGTGACCTGCAGAGAATATCCATTTCCATGCCCATCTATCCGTCCCTTGTGTATCCTGATTAAATAACCAACTGTAGCGAAGCCTCCAGACTAGTTGAGTCATTGCTTGTCTTTAAGCCACAGTTCTTCTTTCCTCCAAATATACAATAATAAAATGGAAATCAATATTCGTAACCTAACTTATCAAAAGTCCTGAAGATATTGATGCCATTTAACAGCTGTAGATGCAAATAAAAAAGCAATATCTCACACCGTTAGTACAAAACAATAACATTTTCAAGCTGCTTATGCTCCCCACCAAAGGGCTGTCAATCACGTTTGCTCTGGAGAAGGCAGCGCTGGGGGCTGTTAAGCGTGCTGGCTGCCTACGCAGGAGAGCACATTAAGAATTCCTCTATTCACTTGAACACAAAAATGAAATGAGCTTCCATGGAAGGCAGATTTGAATGAATATCTCAGTGTTGGGTATTTCTGAAATGTGCGTAGGCTTTGGTTCCTCCCTGGGCTCCATCCTCACACACAGGGGAAAAAGGATTGCAGAAAAACCTAAGTGTGGTTCACTGCAGGAGTAAATAGATCTTAGAGGGCAAAATTATGGGTCATGCATCAGTGTGAGGGGAATTAACAGTTAAAAGGCTGGTTATAACAATGGCAGTATAACAATATAAAGAAACCTAGGTAATATATATTTTAGATAGTTTACTTATTTTGACAGTATTCAGTGAAGATAAATAACAAAACTCTAAATAAATATTTACATAAAAGTAAAAATATTGTCTTATTATCTCAAAGGCAGTCCATTTTCAGAAATTTCTTCATGACACAAAGTTCAAGTATTCAGGTTTTCTTGTTTCTTGTGTTATGTAGGCACCCTGTGTCTCTGAGCAAAGGAGGGGTTTCTGAAAGTGACAGACTATTAATTACTTCCTCTGTGATTTTACTTGCATCTCCAAAGAACAAGCACAAGAACGAATTTTCTTAAGAATAAACTGCTTCATGGCTTTAGCAAAGGTATACCGAAGAGCAAAAGAAATCTTCCCTTTTGTGCTGTTTCATACAAGTCAATTTTAGCATTTTCATTTAGATCAGGACTGACCAGCTCTTCTGCTCAAGACACCTGCTGCTGTTGAGTTGCACTGCTTGCGACTGGCAACATTGCTTTGAGCATTAAGAAGCAGCTTTCTTCTAAAACCTAAAGAAGTAGATGATTGCTTACTTAGTGACTGACTTCTTTCCATGCACTGAAAAGCAGAAAAGAAATAATTTAGTAGACTGCCTTATGAGCGAAGCAGACACATTTGACTCCCCGTTCCTCAGGAAGGTGACACTAACAACTGATCCTACAGGTTGCAGAGGAGCCTCCCAGCATCCCTGTGAATGTGCAGTCTATTGTTAAGCATAACAGTTGGAATCCAAAAGTTTACTGCCTTTGAGCAATATTTATTGCATTTAAGGTATCACTTACTGTAGCTAAGATTGGTATCATTCATCACACTGTCTGATTTTCTGTATTTATTTATTATGTGAAATATATAAAAACATGTAATGTGAACCTCTGAATGCTATTTTTAAATGGCCAATATTAAGCGTTATGAGGGTGTATTTTCTTATTTGCATAAGTGAGGATATTGGAGATGAATACATTTTAAACTTGGAATTGCCAGCAAGTTAGCAGCTCTCTTTCTTTCCTTATTCTGACCTACCATTATCAAATAATATGCTGAGACTCATTTTATCTTTCTGCAACCCGTGATCATATTCTAACAAATACTCCCTAAAGAGTCTGGAGTACAAATCTCATTTTATGTGTAGTAAAAACAGTAGGGAATCTCAAATCAGCCCACTAAATAGCTTTTTTGCAACACCTTATTAAGAAAGTGAAAACTAGTATAATTGCCATTTTGCTGTTCCAAAAGCATTAAATCTGGCAGCTACTGCTTTCCAACCTTATATTGTTTCTATACGAAAGACATTTGAAGGTGAAATAAGAATAAATTTTATTAAAATGGATATTAAATTGACTAGAATGTGCTAGTCTAGGCTTCAGAGAGTGCTGTAGCACTTTTTGCCAAGAATACTCAAGATCTGATGGGAGAAAATAAATTGATTAATTAGAAGGAAATTTTTAAGACCATTAAGGAAATCTAAAGTATGATGGTACACAGTTCAGGAAGAAATGTGTACGTTTAGCAGTTCGCAGATTAATTTCACATGCAGCAACAGTGCCCTTATAAACAACTCAGTGCATTACATTATTATTCACAGGTCTGTTCTGTATTTCCTTTCCATTTTGTGTCAAGTGATCTGGTAGGGCACAGCAGTGAGAAGACCCTTGGGCCAGTCACTCTGTGTGCACTTGTTTACCTCCTATGCAAGTTTGGCAGAGATTTTCTATCCTTTGTAAGTATTTTGAGAGCCAGAGAAAAATAATAGTTGTAGCTGTGCACAGCTGTGTTGTGCAAACTCTGCTCTCATTGCAGTAGTTGAATGTTATTACAGGTATTTTTATGACTATTTTTTCATGTTGTCCAGTTTCCTTAAAACTTCCAAGAATTGTCATTTTTATGAAGGGATTTCATGGAAGAAATAAAATAATGTTACTAATCACAGAAAGGTTGGGTACAGGGGAGTCAACTTTATAAGTGCAAGCCAGCCAAAATAATAAATATTCCTGTCTTGATTCCGCATTTATTCTGATTACAGAAGGACTTGGCATTAACTAAAATGCTTAAAAGTGTAAGCACATAATGTAGGTTAGTATTTAGCAGGACATCTTCAACTGTCAAGAAGCATTTCCTTTTGACAGTTATGGTTTAGGTGTCCATTCCTCCTCATGTGAAAAATTCATGCTGGTTTCTTCTAGTGTTCTGCTTTTCTCTCTCAACCCCTGTTACTGTCATAAATCGCCCTGAACTGGGAGGAAAAGCCAGTCAAGTTTATGCGTACAGAATTTATAGCCAAACAATCAGGATTTGTCAAGACTGGACTTGAAAGTATATGTGTAAATTAGAATTGGGCTGCACTTAAAAAAGTGCAATAATTCATTCCAGTGTGCCTGCAAGAAAACAGAAGTATCATTTATGAGAACATTGTAAACATTTTAATGGTACAGTGGAGGACATTGTAATGATAAAGGAAGACCTGGGTTATTTTTGTTCAGGAATGCTGCCAAATACCATTTACGCCCTTATTTTCACACAGATTTTTTTTTTCTAGAAATTAAGGGAATAACCTTGGTAATTATTTGGAAAAAAAAAAAGAGAGATGGAAATTACTTTCCTCAAAATATTATTGGCAGGTCTGTGTCAAAGCATACATCATCCAGTGCCTGATATTATTGATTTTAGTGTTTGTTATTTTAAAAACAGATTCACAGACAAGGGTAGGTACCTTCCCTCCCTTCCACCAAGAAAATCAGTTATAGAGTAATAGACATATAGAAAATGTTTATCTGTATAGAATGCAAAGAGATGCTATTTATGTGCTTTCTGAATTCAGATATATGCTGTAGGGATGTGTGTGCATGCACACACATACACCCACAAAGATAACATGTAAAATTACTATTTTGATTTTAATTACAAACAAAACATGTTTGGCCATTTAAGGTGTAAGGAAGATGATGTTAATAAAAACTGAGATGCTCACCAATTCTCGAGAACACTCTGTGGCCTTGAGAATAAAGTCCACGCCGAATTAGTCCATAAGGCAGAAATCACTCCAAAATAATTACATCATCAAATGTACTAGGGTTGCAATCTGTGGAAAGTCCTCCAGTGTTTTTAGTAGACTTTGCATTCTTATTAGCTTCCTATTTTGTTAAATGTTTGTGGTATCCTATTATATACTTGTCAATCTGGGGCATCAATATTGGCAAACATTGGTGACCTGTTAGGAAATGTCTCTGTAACATCTGTTCTTGCATCTATGCTGTGAAGTGGAGGAGAAATACAAACTACCTTGTAGAAATTACAAAATAAGTAGGTTGAAAGAGAACTTCTGTATTCTAAAGTTGTTATTGTACTTCTTACCATTTTATATCTGAAAGAAATAACAGCCTTTTCCAAGGTTTGGATGTTTCTTTTCTTTTCTTTTCTTTTCTTTTCATGTTGGTTGTGTGGTAGCAAATGAAAAATTCATAGGACTTACAAGAAAAATATTAAGGGTCAGTAGTGCAGGGTACAGTGTATAAATAGCACACAAGGCGTAGTGCATTTCAGAATCTGCCACTTTATTTTTACACGGATGCTTTTGTTGGATTTTACAAGATGGACTGAAATTGTGACAAGCCATGTTCTGAAACAGTATTGTGATTAAAATAACAATATAATAGCAATATTATAAAACTGTATCTTAAATACAGTTTTGTTTCTAATGAACCATTTGAGTAGTTGCACCATCTCAGTTTGTGGGCTTCCTATCAAATTACTCTGTATTTATTCCAAAAGTAGAAAAAAATGAAATTGCTAAGCTTCCAGTTCTGAATTATGATGCCCAAAACACCACGGGAAAAAGAAAAAAAAAAAAGATTTACTTAAAATTTATTTAAAATAAGTATTCAGTGAATGAATACTGCTTGAGTAGATTTTTACAGTAGTCTGGGTGTGCCGTGGCAGGATTCATTTTTGGCATTTCTCACTTTAACCTGTTAATGGTGTTGCTGAAATAGTAATTGTTTTGTTTTTATTATTCTTTGTCCATGAATTTTATTTCTCCCTTTGCTTTTCTTTCCCCTGATTTAAGATTCCAGAGGCTTATTTTATTAGAGATCCTCATACTTTCCTCCTCACAAACAACTTTGTTAAGGTATACACCTACTCTTTAGCGCAAAACCCTCGCTCCGGCTACGAAGTGCATGTCCTCACAGGTTAACATTTTCACGTGTAACCCCCGTTCCCGGCAGGGAGAGCGGTTAGTTGGTTAACTGAAGCATGCTTGAAAGGAGAAGCCAAGCTTGTCTACAAAATACTAACACTTGGATGAGTCTGCAGCCTGGGAGGAGAGCACCGGGTGAATTTTCGGGACTTTTTTCATGGCTGACTTGGGCTGCGCTCGCATTGTCACACAGCGCGCTGACCTCTCTCCGTGATGCAGATTGCTCATGACAGTCGCTCTCCCTCCCCGCAGGCCATGGAGACGCAGATACACAACTTTGGACAGACGCCATCGCAGTTGCTCATTGAGCCCCATCCGCCGCGGAGCTCTGCCATGCACCTGGTGAGACATAACTGCTGCCTGGGAATTCATTTCCTCTCAACCCGAGGAGCCGGGATAGGTCATAAAATACCCATTTAAGCAACGCTTTTAATGCCCCCTCGCCCCCGGATCACTGTACTTCCTTCTCTTTGTGGAAGTAGCTTACGATGCTCCCGCAGAACAAGGTGGAAGTTGGAATAGCTTCATCTTCCTATAATCACGACTCTGCCTGACTAATAATCTATGAAATGGCACTGTTTCCTTAACCATGTACTTGGTATGTACATATTTACATTCTCATTGCTGCAAGGAATTTCTTGCAGAAATAGGAAAGGCTGCAGGCTTTTCTTACAGCAAACATGTTTTGGTTTAAAGGATGCATCGTTAGGGATAGAATTATGAACCTGGTATTTGACAGAAATGAAGTATTGTTGTTCAAATCATGCTGACATCCGTCCACCCATCCCCTGGGAGCATACGAGTATTTCTAATTTCAATTTGAACTTCAAAATTTGTCCCCAACACATTCTTTTGTGTGCTTCTTGCAAAGAATTACATTAGGCAGCCCGACTGGAAGAGACAGATCTCTGTGCCCCTCTGTGCCTTTGATTAAATGCTTAAAACCAGACTTTTTCTCTTTAGTTTTGCAAATCAACAGTAATACATGCAGTAATTGTAATTATTTTATCTGTCCACAAGGAAATTATCCTATAGCTGCACATTGTGGAAATGTGAGCTGAGCTGGAAGTGCTAGTTTGGCTATGTTTCTTTAATTAATGTTAGATGTCAAACATACATAATATTTATTTTACATTCTTAGGATATAGATAATATATTTATGCTAAAAATCTAAAGTGGTGAAGAAAATGAAGGATTATTTGTACTTCTAGAAAGAATTCTATTTCTTATACCAAAGGCTGAGAAAGATAACATTGAAAACTGTGTATATACCGTTTATGTAACAGTGTTGCCTTTGTAAAAACCTGTCACCAGTAGAATCAACACAGAGAGTTATAATTATAGACTCCCTAATAAGTGCACAGTTTACATGGAACTAAATTGATAGCTTATGTTTAGAATTGCATTTCATATTAGAAGGTCATTAAAGAAAATTAAATACCTATGAGTTATACCTCTCAACATCTATTTTGAAGTCATTATACTTTATAGTTTTTATATTTATGATATAGATTGTTTGACTTCTTTATTTAACTCGTATCTAATTTGTACGAATGTTATCTGCTCTATCATTTTACATTTGGTTATGCTATTAATTAATGCTATTTAATGACGCATGGTCATTTTGAACCCTGTAATGATAACCTAGTGGTCCCCTATCATACCCGTTCTCTGCTTATCCTCCTGTAATGATCCAATACTAGCTTCTAATTTTGCTCTCCCATGCCACGTGTTTAGACGTGCAGGTAGTGTTGTTCGCCCTGTACGTGCTCGTGCTTGCCTGCTTTTTAACCTTGTTTTCCCTCCGACCTCTTCACTAATTGTGTTATCCCTTCTGTTTTCTTCTGCTCTCTTCTCCTTTCTACTCAACAGTGTTTCCTTCCACAGAGTCCACTCATGTTTAAAGATCAGATGCAGCAGGATGTCATAATGGTGCTGAAATTTCCATCAAATTCCCCTGTCACGCACGTGGCAGCCAACACGCTCCCCCACCTCACCATTCCTGCCGTGGTAACCGTCACTTGCAGCAGACTTTTTGCAGTGAATCGATGGCACAACACAGTAGGTAGGTTCTCACAAGCTCGCTTAAATCTAATTTAAGGATCTTAACAGTGCATTATCAAGCGGAATTCAGCTAGATATGGGTTAATCTCACTCCCTCAAATGTACACGAATACATAGGAAATGTACTGTTTATTTTGGTTTGTGTCGAATAACCAAGGGTTGTGTTTTCTCAGGTGTCATTCCTAGGAACGTTCTCCCTAACAGCAGCAGCACATCACCATGGCAGCCGATCGATTTGTGGTTACATCAGAATCAGCCTTTGATATAATGTTTTTCAGGAGGGAGATGCAGTTCTTGACACAGTCTATATTAGTATGTTCCTGGCTTCAGGAGTGCACAGTAGTGTGCCAGACGGTGGGCATCACTGCCTGCTATTTGAGAGGGATTTCAGGTCTGCTTAGAAGCTTGTCATAAGCCCTCCCCTGGGTCACTGGAAAGTAAAGTGGGACCCTAAACAAGATTAAGTATCTGGACACTGAACAGAAATTTTTCTGAAGAGAAACTCACTTATTCCCTTCCGAAAGCCCGTTCCATGGGGTCATCCTAAATATCCCTTCTGGCTCTTCTGCTTGCTTCTCTCCATGCGGCGTAGGTCTGGCCAGTCTCCTCCTCTGGGCATGTAGGTGCTGCTCAGTAGCAATGGTGAAGCCACGAGCTACTGCACTGCTCACAAATGGGTTTTGCTTGGTGACATTTTCTAAGGACACTTGCAGCTGTGATGGCCCTTTTGCTGCAGCATATGGAAAGTTATCAAAAGTTTCTTGCAGGTGTGCAAAACAACACTCTTGTTAGTGAGTGTAACTAAGTACCTGATTCGGGAATTTTAGAGGGACCAGGGGAAAAAAAGAAACATCCTCCCCTCTTTACAGCATGGGAGACCCCCTCATGAAGAGAAGTGGGTCCTTCTGGAGTGGGATTTGGGAGATGTGGCTTGATCTACCTCCAGCAGAAGGGATTCCAGATTAACTCGGGATTTAACTAACTTGAATGTAGACATCTCCTCAGTAAATGGTTAAAGTCAGGTGAAGTAGATCCCACGTTTTATGTACAAGGCTGACCACAGCCTCATATTACAAGCAATGCAATCAGTAATGGGAGGAACGAATGGGAATTCCTTTATCTGCCTCCATTAGAGGCATATCAGAGTAGGTAAAGCTAATGCTTACAGCTGTAAGCATTTTAGGACGTTTTTATTTAGGACGTTTAGCATAATGTTAACGTAAGTATTAAAATTTAACATTTATTCAGAATTCTGTGTTTATAAACTGAGTTCATAGATCTTACATGGCGCTGCAGTGAACAGAGCAGGTTATCAAATTCTCTTTTGTAAATCCATTGATTGATGATACTCCATCATGGGCAACTGCACTAGAACATGTTTAGTCTGTTTCATTAAAATAAGACTCTGTAGAAAAAAAAAAAAAAAAAGGAACCCACCCCCTTTTTTTGCATAATTCATAACAGTATCCTTGATAAAGAGTCCAGTGTCAGAAATTACTCAAAGATACAAGAGGTAGAGGCCCATGATATTTTAATACTCTTTTGACCAAGGTTGGCTGATTAATACTAATCCTTAATGAGTTCCTCTGGATTTTTCAGAGGTGCAGCCCAAGTACTCTGTCCCTCTCAATAGGCCCTATTGTTCATATCTCTTCAGTTTGTTAGGAAGCTCATTTAATAAATGACTACCACGTTCTCATCAGGTCTGTGGGACTGATGGAGCACCCTAATTTCTACTTATTTCTACACTGAGAAGGAATCAAGGTCACTAGTACCACAGTAGCCTGGATTTCTTGGGTTTCTCATGGATTTTCTTTAAATATGGTGTTAATGGAGTCAAGTAGTTCAGTAGAAATCTTGTAGGTCTTTGTGATGCACATGACTGTTGGCTTTTAGTTTTCCTGATAAACCTGCATAAAACATAAGCCACACTGCAGACATGCAGAATTCACGTTGTGAATCAACCATGACCTATATTTTACACCATTTATTTAAGAAAGATGAGTACTTTCTGAGTATATAATATGGGAAACAGACAGGAAAGTGAAACTGTTCAGTTCAAATCAAAATTAATTCTGATGATGATTTTACCTTTTATATTCTACCTGACAGTGTCTTTTATTTTTCAAGAGGTTAATCCAGGACAGAGTATAAGTTTCCAAAAAGTATAGTAATACTATGTTAATAAATCACAATTCTAGCTGAAATGATATATTCATCGGCAGAAACCTGTACACAGTGTACTACAGAAACCTGACACAGAATTCTTTTACTGCTGTAGGTTGTGTGTATAGCTTTGTCTTTCTGTAAGAGTTTATATACAGAAAAGAACATTTACATAGCCAGCTCACAGCAGAATTAAATGAGTCTAATGTCAGTAAAAATCTGTCCCTGATTGGCTTGATTTTGAAAGAAGCAAGAAGCTACGGAAGGGAAACCTCTAGAGAAGACATTTGCTGTGATTCTGTGATTTTTTTAACCTGGCTGGGCTATCTATAGGTTCTATGTTCTTTTAACTCCTCTAGACATCTATTGCCATAGCAGAAAATGACGATTATTATCTTGTGCAACATGGCTTTTCTTGACAAGTACTGTGTTTTCAACAGTCATCACTGTGACTTATACAATGAGGCAGGTCCTAAGAAAAGGCAAAGCAATGCTCTGTCTGTACTTGAAAGTGAATAGCATCAAAATGCAATTTAGAAGAGCTTAAAGACTGCTCAGCATAGAGCTAAATAGGAATAGTTCTGGAAAATTTACTGCAGTCCACAATTACTAAGCTTAAAACTCTCTAGATAAATCTCAGGAAAGCTCTTGAGTTTCTGAATTTGTCACTTACAGTTTTCTCTACATAAGAAATAGATAGTTGTGAATTTAGTCCAATTATGTTTTGAATTATTAGTGGCAACAGAAATCAAAATGAACTGTCATATTTATACATTTATAGTTACATGAGCAAATAATTAACACAGAGGAAGAAGTCTTAAAAGATATAAGGAGCAAGAAGTTACATATTTTGGGGATATAACAACCCCACAGCACGGTTTTAAAGCCAAAAAATCATATAAAATTTTCAGGCAACAAGGTTACCATGTACTTTATTCTTCCTTTCATTTGTAGGCCTTCGGGGAGCCCCAGGATATTCTTTGGATCAAGCCCATCATCTTCCCATCGAAATGGATCCATTAATTGGTATGTCAAGATGAAAATGTAGTGAAATAATTGAAAAGAGCATTTTCAAGAATTATTGATAAAGCTACATTTGTATATTGTGCTTCATTTAACACAGAACATAGGAAAATGTTTATTCTTGTCAGCCCTGGAGAATTAAAAGCATTAGGGATTGATGTTGGAAGAATTACATGAGTACTATTTCTTACTAAGAAATATGTATTACTGAAGAAATAACCAATTAAGTCACACTGACAGCCCATATCTATAATTCTGTTTTCTTATCAGTTCACATTAATACAATAAAAGGTGAGACTCTGACATAGCTCACATATTTTCCTTTCTTACCAGTAGTACTGCGTCTGTCACTGCAGATTGAGATTTATCATGGCAGATTG
Organism: Tinamus guttatus; assembly: GCF_000705375.1. The sequence continues at coordinate 112,911 of NW_010583060.1, read as the reverse complement.
AGATTATTTTCATCCAATTTGTGATTAGGATTCTTTTAGTAGATATTATTAAATTAATAAAAAAGATTTGTTTTTAAATTGCTAAATGATTCATTTAAAATAAAGTATGCTTGAGAAAGTAAAGTGTTTTGAGAAACAAGCATCTGCTAAAAGAGTTAATATTCTATTAAAAGAGACTGTAGGACCTGTGTTTCTAACCATCATGATTTCTCTTTAAGCGTGACTATCTGATTTGGGGTTCTTTAAGAGGTGTATTTCTGAGACAGAATTATCATAGAATCATAGAATCATAGAATGCTTAGGGTTGGAAGGGACCTCTAGAGATCATCTAGTCCAACCCCCCTGCAAACGCAGGGACACCTAAAGCACGTGGCACAGGACTGCATCCAAGCGGGTTTTGAAGATCTCCAGAGAAGGAGACTCCACAACCTCTCTGGGCAGCCTGTTCCAGTGCTCTGTCACCCTCACTGTTAAGAAACCACTGCCACCAGTGAAAAGAGACCATCACCGTCCTCTGCACTCCCTCCCTTGAGGTATTTATATACACTGATTAGATCCCCTCTCAGCCTTCTCTTCTCCAGGCTGAACAGGCCCAGCTCCCTCAGCCTCTCCTCATAGGGCAGATGTTCCAGACCCCTGATCATCCTCATAGCCCTGCGCTGGACTCTCTCCAGCAGCTCCACATCCCTCTTGTACTGTGGAGCCCAGAACTGGACACAATACTCCAGATGCGGCCTCACCAGGGCTGAGTAGAGGGGCAGGATCACCTCCCTCGACCTGCTAGAGATGCTCTTCTTAATGCAGCCCAGGATCCCATTGGCCTTCTTGGCCACGAGGGCACACTGCTGCCTCATGGTCAACTTATCATCCACCATGACACCCAGGTCTTTCCCCGCAGAGCTGCTCCCCA
>NW_010583060.1:72760-103584 GCF_000705375.1 Tinamus guttatus | reverse complement strand
TATTAAACTTCATATGTTTGAGAGAGAAGGAAAGATATGTTTTGTTTTAGACTTTGTAGAAGAATGTATTTGTTTGGAAATACAAGACAGGATCTTTTTTTTTCTTTCTTGCCCTCTAGTAATTCAGTTCAGAGGTGTTCCTTTGGGGAAATTATAGAGAGTTTGCAGTGATAGTATCTCAGTTCGTAGGTAGGATATTTTCACCTGCAATTCCCCCAGAGCTACAGCCTTTGACCTCTGGCTGCATCTATCAGTGGTGATGTGACAGTGACAGAATATTTTGCTAGATTTTGAACGATTCCTAGAGTTCACAACTTCTGTCCCGAGTAATAAAATGTAATATGATTAAGGTTCTCTTCCCTGTGCTGCAGCTTTTGCCATAGAAAATATTATTGAATACATTTTTCTTTGAGCCCTAAGGGGAAAAAATCCTACTTTCAATTATTACCTCAGTATTCCTCCTAATAATGATATTTCATTATTAATTTATACTTCTGAAAAACAGGACTCAAAGACCTACATTTCAGGTTAGTTATTTCTTATAAGCACTTACCTTTGTAAATTGAGAAGTCTATCAAATATACTTATTTTTTATATTCTCCCATTTTGCAGTTCCATAGTATTATATCATTTTTTCTAGAAAATAGTAGGGAATTTCTGAGCATCTAATCTTTTCAATCATTCACTACTGCTAGTTCCCTTGTAGTCTGAAGTTCCCTTGTAGTCTGATGACCTTGCCATGTGCACACCTCTGCAGTCTGCATTTAAGGCAAGAAAACCCCTGGGCATTGCTCCTCTTCCATAATTTCCAGGAGGACCCATGAAAGAGAACAGAAAAGGTGGAGGAAGATTCTGGGGTTTTTTTGCATTCGTGTGTGTGTTTTGGGTTTTTGTTTTTTTCTTTGTTTTTCCTGTATTAGGCTGCTGGAGAAATAAAAACATCAGATGGGGAGGACATGGAGCTTACAACAGAAACACTGAAGGGGACATTACAACAAATACAGCTAATCTTGAGTTAGATATAGCATCTTTCTCTGTTTCTTCCAACATCCCTCCTTTCCTAACAGTAATGCCATTTATTAAATCACATCTTCAATTTCCAGGCCCATAAGATTTTTTTTTTAAAAGACTGTGACGCTAGAATTTATTGCAATAGTGATTTGCAGTAGAGGATAGGAAAGTCTTAATGTCTTAATGTACAAAGCAACAATCAGAGCACATTTGGCCTACTGTGTACTACTGGATCCAAAGTGAGATCCGTAAATTTGATTAATTTAATAAATGGTTTGATGTAAACCTCTACAATAAAAGGCTAAATTCATTGACCCACACAATTCTATCCAAGTGTACATCCCTAAAGCATGTCTTTCATAAATGTATACAATTTTACTTCAGATACTTCAATTCCCTGATTAATCTGTTATAATGTTTCCTAGCTTTCCAGTTAGGAAGCTGCATTTTGTTACATTACAAGATTGAAATGTGTGTAGGCATTCACCCATTGGACTACTGCTGTACCCCTAACTCACCAGATCTGACCAGGTAGTCAAGTCACTGCTCTGCTTCCCATGCAGTGAAGAGAAAAAGAACTTAAACATTGTGTGAACTCCTGTACTATTCTCTGTATCAGTTTCATGACCCTCCTTTGAGCTCATTTCTGTAAATATGGATCGAAGGCTTTAATCTTTCTCGTTTACAGTGTCGAGATAATTCCCTACTCCTAGCTGCTATTTTAGAGCATTGCACTGAAAACTTACGTTGAGGCAATTACTTGCAATAAACTCCCTGGACTATAGATTCTATAAATCCTTGTCTGTCTCATGGCTTTCCAAACCAAAATCTCCTCTCAGAAAGTAGAACTTGTGTTTAGCTGTGCAGAAAGCTCAACCTTCCATCTGCCTGCATTCAAAATAAAGAAATAAAAAAATAAATAAAACATTTTGTTGAATTCTTATTACTAACTGGGCAAAACACTTTATAATGCTTTCTGTCTCCATCAGATAGTTCTACATGATTCTTTACATGAGCTGAATTTTACCATGCTTTACCAGCAAAGATTTTATATTATTCTGTAGATAGCATTACTTGTCATCAGCTGGTCAAGAATCGTATCCTCCTGTTGCACCAAAATTTTACAGTCAGTCACTGAATCAGTTTCGTGATCATCCACGTAGTCCTCAATGAGTTCTGCATAACACAGTTCTTAAATCAAAAAGTTGTGCTATTAAATCGAGTGCCTTGAAAAAAATATGTGGAGGCCATTTTAACACAGCCATCTCTATCATGGTACCTGTCGTCCTGTCAAAATCAGCTAACAGGCTTTCTTGACTTTCCTGACAAGATTTCCATTCCAAGACAGCGTGGTGACTGGCATTAATGAGATTTTTCCCTCTGATTCTTTGTTGACAGAATTCTGGATTAATCATTCTGTTATTTTGCCTAGGATTAATGTCACAGTAATTCATCTCTAGTTCTCTAGGTCATTTCTTTTATCCTTTTAAAATATTTGAACTGTACTGACTGAGCTCCTGTCCTTTAGAATTTCCCCAGTTCTTTGTGTCTTGTTTGTACAAAATAATAACAAGCAGATGAAATATCTGTTATAATTTGTTGCTACTGTTTAATTTTTCTTTGTGTGGCAAAGTAAATTCAAATATTGAGTAATTCTCTACTGTATTCAGGAGTTTCTCTGTTAAGATGTCAGCATCAGTTATTATGAGAAGCTATAGGAATGTTGCTGTATGACACCTGATGTTCCATAAATGCTCGTTTACTTCAATAAATAATCCATGCTAAAATACTTTTTTCTCCTGCATAGAGAAAATAAACATCTAAGGAGTAGCCTATCTTGCTCTTTAATGAAATAAAACATCATCAAATGTCATATAAACCCACAGTGATAGATATGTATTGCTATATATCAATAACCATCCTTAGTTATAATTTTAATCTGTAAGTATTCTGTGTGACACTAAATGACTAATGTCTACATTACTGTTCCCCTTCTCTTCCTCCCCGCATCTAATGAGACAAATTATGGTCATTAATAATGAAATGTCTTTAATTCTCTAAATTCTTGGCAGAAGTGTAGAGACGTATTGGTTCAATAGCAGATATTTGCACTACAGCTGCTTTAAATACTATCACACTTTGTGTTCTATAACTGACATTTAATTTTTTATTATTTTTAGATAATACAACTGATCCTTAGTGCGTTTCTGTAATCTTTGTGTATTGTTAGCATCCATGCATTGCAAATAGCATGTAACCCTTCTATTACAAAAAAAAAGCTTGTTTTTTGTTAATGTGTAAATTAATGGATTGAGAGACTGCGTGAGATGATACATGAATGCATTTTGTTCAGAATCCCAAGAATGGCATTTAAGCAGATTGTAACTTCCTTTGATACTTATTGATTTAAGGCAGCTTATAGCAGAAAGTTCTTTTGTTAAAGCAGTTTTGGTCCAGAACTCAGCAGTTGTTTCCTATTTTCTTTTATCAGGTGATTATCCAGCTCCTAGGGCTGTGCTAACTGGTCATGACCATGAAGTTGTCTGCGTATCTGTATGTGCAGAGCTGGGACTCGTCATCAGTGGTGCTAAAGGTCAGAAGTCTTTTTATGATTTAAGTCATAACATTTTTAGAGCTTTCTTAAGGGTACTTCTCAGTCTTCCCTCAAGCCACGTATACTTTAGTTATTCAAGATACCTCCTCTACCAAGACGTTTTGTAATTCTGCTGGAATTAGCATCTGCTTACTAGGGACTTCTATACTACCTGTACATAGGAGGCTTAGACACAACTCAAGGTGATCATTCCTGCCAGCCATTAGCCTGCACTACTATTTCCCACAGATTTGAAAGAGTAGTTGACAGAAATTTATATGATAATCAATAATGACATCTTCTGATTATGAAGGAAACAGCTAGTAGAAAGCTGTATTTAGGTGGGGGCAGGGGAACAGCTACAGATTTCTTACTCTGATCTAACTTAATTAAATGGCACTTTGTGGAACTGAACTGAGTCTCCTTGGCAAGGGAAGCAGAGTGAGTTTGCATGTTTGGGGACAGCATTTCATCCAGAAGATTTTTTTTTCAGTGAAAAGTATTGTAAATAATCAGGCCTTTGCAATTTTTTACAGCATCTTTTCTTAAATTTTTTTTACTTATCAATGGGTGTGTGTTTTCCGTTATTTATTTATAAAATCTGAAGTATCCAAGTTACTGATATAAATGTCCAGAATATCTTTAGCAAACTTGCAGCAGTCTGCTATATAACTCCACTAATCAATGGAAAAGAAACAGTCGCCTACATGAATGGGTTTTTTTGTCTCTCACTTGGTCTAGCCAAATTCTCCTTTTCCAATTCCATGTCCACTTCCCACCCTAAAAACTGTCTTTATTTTTCTCAATTTTGCAAACTGCCAGCTTTTTTCCTTCTTTCCTAATTGTCTCTCCCTTCTCCAGGTGTACTTTCCTTTGTGTTATATTATTTATTCTCCCTTCTTTCCATGCTCTCCTGTCTTGACGTTGACCTAGTCATCCCTTGAGGTTTTTCCTCCTGCCATTTCTTCTTATTCCATTTCCACTCCTCCAACCACATCCAGCCTCTTGCTTTCCCTGGCTGTGGTAAGGGCTATTTTATCCATCCCCACCGATGACTTGCACTCTTTTTAAACCAGCTTGCTGCTTCAGAGGATAAGAAGGGCATGGCATTTGTTCTGCTCTTCCTCTCGCAACTAAGATTCCTGGGTTATCATATTTTGTACAGGCTTTGAGCTCAACATATATATTCAAGCCTGAATATGAAACTTATGAGAGGAAATGCTAACATGCCATTATGTCTAATAACAGCATCCTGTGCAAGAGTGGTGACCCAAATCAAGACATTTATTAAAAAAAAAAAAGTCATTGAACCTAAAGTTTTGTCTTGCAGTGGTGTTATTTTGTATCTTGCAAGGCAGCTTTTTTTTACTCTTACTGCCATAATCCTGTACTCTTTTAAACTATACTGTTGCAAAATAACTCTATTTAAAATAGCTGGAATCTGTACTCAGCTATCCTCAGTTTCTTTAATTATGTAATGCTTGGGTAATTTCAATATTTTTAGAGGCAGAGGCTGCTGGAGAACTAAGGACCTTCACATCAAATACAGAGTCTATTTGTAATTCATCCAGAGAAAAGGAGTCTCGTCAGCTCTTACCACCCGAGTTACTATACCCATGTCCTTCCTTTGCAAACTCAATTCGAAATATAAATACAAGGAGGAAAATCCCTCTTTTTTGTGTTTTTTCTTAGCATATACATTATTTCTGTCCGTGAACAGTCAGCTGAACCAAGGTAGTGGCAGTTTGCCAGTGTGCTTAAATATTAAAAAAATATATATTTGGAAAAGGCTAACATGTTAATTATTCTAACGGTAGAGGCATCCGCATCTCATAACATCTGGCACTTCAGTCTTTCCAAAGCTAAGGCTCAACTGTTAGAGAAAATAAATTAATTCCACTGCAACTGTATCCCATTGACCCAGTCAGGCTTGGGCTCTTCCTCGGTATAAGACTTTATGCAAAACATGGATGAAAAAATGTAACAGGGGGTTTGCACACAAGAGGACAGGCTGGGATTCATTTTCTTATGCTGCTGTGTGAGCTGCAGAGCAGTTGGAAAGGTTTAACGTGAAGGGGCTGGGTCTGCCGGTGTGAATTTGCTTTCCGGGTCACACAAGCCAGTTGTATAAGGAAATGATTGCTGCAGGAGTGTCCTGTGATTTACAGAAGAAAATGTTTAGTATTTAGCATGACTTATTATACTTATTGCAGAGGAGGCTCCTCTTCTTAGGAATGCTGAGCCCACATTCGAGAGAGATTTTCACACAGATCTGAAAATGGGACTGGAATGGTGTTGCATCTAAAAATATGCCCTGTAGATTTCATAGTGGAGTTTTTCTTTCATCACCAGTAACAAAAAGACATTAAAATAGCAGATCAAAATTTATCTGGAGTAGATGCATTTCTGGTCTGTTCTCCTGAAAGATCTGATAGTCCAGATATTTCTGGTTACTCTGCTGGCTGTCTCGTGATGTCCATTGTTCAAACAGGTCGGGGCTGCAGTCTCTGCATGGACTGAATTCACTGGGGAAGAGGACCTACAGGAGCTGCCACTGACTATAGGAGCAATATGCACTGATACAATTATATGCCCCCTGGGAGTTGCTCCTACTCTGCACTGATAGGGCCCCATCTGTTTAATGTGAATGGGCAGGCTAAGGAGGGTTCATGTTTTTTAAAGAAAGCAGTAAGACTGAGGCCTCTAAGTACTTGGAAAGAGGAAAGAATATTTTAAAAGATAGATTAACGATAATCACCAGTAGTCAAGTCAATCACTAACTATCATTCCCAAACATGTTGGATCCATTTTCTTTGTGTGCTAGCTAGTCATTTTATGTTGTATATTTTAAATTCTTTATGCAAGGTTTGCATCCTTTTTTATATCCATGCAGGACTAGTATGATCTAAACGTATAATATACATTGTCTCTTTGCACAGTGTATATAGCCTGTATAAGCAGCAAATGTATTATATATTATCTTTTCATATGCAGAAGGTCCTTGTCTGGTACACACAATTACTGGAGATTTGCTGAGAGCCCTGGAAGGAACAGAAAACTGCTTGTACCCTCGCTTAATTTCAGTATCTAGTGAAGGTCACTGCATCATCTACTATGAACGAGGACGGTTCAGCGATTTCAGAACTCTTAATGGCAAACTCTTAGCTCAGATGGAGATCAATGATTCAACCAGGGTAAATATAAATGCAAACAGCCATTTGTTGTGTCTCGCTTTTATGTATTAAAATAAATTGAATTTATCTTCACTGTCGTTTCAAGGAAATCACACATGTAAAATTGCCATCTCCTGCTTAAGTCGCGTTAAAATACAAATGCTCTCATCTCCATCTCCAAATGGAAAAGTGAACATTTTTTTTCAGAATAAATAAGAACAAATTCTGATCCCATACGATTCCTGGAATTTTTGTTTGGAATTACATATCAGTGGGAAATATGTCTTTAAAACAAAATACTCTGAAATAAATTCATTCTTCATTTATTAGCCAAGACAAGAATTCATGCCCCCAGGGCTCTGCTTTGTCACTAGCACTTAAAACAGCATAAGGAATGCAGATCTCTGCTCTGCTTTAGGTGTTAGTGGTGACATTGAGTATTGTAGGACAAACACAGAAATGTTTTGTGAATTCAAGTCTTGGCAGATAGTTAAAAAGCTTTTTGGTTCACATGGGAGATACACTTCTAGTGTAATTTCTAAAGCCACATAAGAATTTTATTTAAAATCTTTAGATCCTAAATATTTTTTTTCCTTTGGGAGAAGGAGTACTGGGAGTCTTTGTTCATTCGATTAAACTGTGGTAATATCGATTAGTTTCCCTAAATGCTAAGTGTGTGTGTGGTTCTGTCTCTCCTGAAGGCCATCCTCCTGAGCAGTGATGGGCAAAACCTGGTGACTGGGGGAGACAACGGGGTAGTGGAGGTATGGCAGGCTTGTGACTTCAAGCAGCTCTATATCTACCCTGGCTGTGATGCTGGCATTAGAGCTATGGATCTGTCTCATGATCAGAGGTGAGTTTGTCATTAATATTTTTATATGAGTATTAAAAATGCACTAAGTATAGATTGGTGTTCACTTCAGTGTTAGAATTCATGGTATATACTCATATAAAAGGTATGATAAAAAACTGTGATCCTAGTTGCCTTGTTGATTTAGTCTTAACTCAATGTTTTGTCTGATCCTTAAGTCTCTTAATGCCAATGCTTAACATTAAGATGAAGTATTGCATCATTGAAGTCAGTAAACCAGATCCTCAGGTAGGAAAATAGTAATGTTACGTTAGCTTAAGAACATACGAACAACCAAACTGGATCAGGCCACAGTAGTACCAACTAAAAAACATAAAAAGAAAGTACGTTTTTCAGTTGTACAGGGTTCTGATTTTCAACCTTTTATATTTTGAGAACTTCTGGTGGCACAAACACCATAATGTGCAATATTAGTGGGGTATCTATCTACCAGTAATAAGTGTAGTCCTTTCCTTTGACTTTCTCTGAGCAAAGGAGGTGCTGTGTACATGCCTAGATATTTGCAGTAATTGCTGTAGCACTGTAGCACTAGAATATTCAATGTAAATTTAAAAGCTATACAAACCAAATCCCTCAGTCTTCTCAAGGTAAACCTTCGTATTGTATTTTTCTGGATTTATGAGTGGATTTGCTCTTTATATTATTCATCAGTCTTGCATTTCATTTTAATATATAAACTAAAGATGCAAAAAAATCATAAGATGTTAGAAAAATCACAGAGCATTCATGCCAGTTTATGTTTCTTACACTTTTCAGAATTGTTATGCTGTGTACCCAATTGGTAAAGCAGCAAAAACATTTATAAATCTTACACTTATAAGATATGAGTAGATGATGTGAAACAAGATTTCTGTTTTTTGCTTAGTATGCTCAAAACTAACTTACTGGAAAAGGCCTGTTTGCTTCTGGAACTTTGCCATTTTATGCACATAGTACTGTGCAGGTTTGAAGAGATTTATTTACACTATGAAAAGATTCTGCTAGTCTAATTTCTATATCCCTGGTTTTAATAGTAGGCTGTGAGGCCCCAGCTGAGCAAAGTACTTTAAGTACCTGCTTAGCTGTAGTTACATAATTAAGCAGAGAATGGATTTTTTATGGTTTGATAAAAGTGGTGATAGATACCTAATCCAATTTCATAATTCAGCTACCAGAATTAGAGGGCATATGATAACTGGAAAATCATCTCAACTGTTTCCACCAGAACCACATAAGTGTAGGGGTGTATTTCAATACGAAGCTATTTAAGGTCACCAAGTTGTGATTAGCTCATGATTAAGGGATCAACTGAGTTGTCTTTTCAGAGGCATCTGATTACATCTGAGAGGCCACCTAATCCCGGCTGCCAGTCCGGAGGGCAGAACTCTCCACAGGTTTGGTGTCACAGCTGCCAACCAGTGTAAATGTGTCACATATCCTTGGGCATCTCAAATGACACCGGGTGCCTATAACTGGGCAACTGAATTGAGTTCTAAAACATCTAAATTAAAGTATTTCCACTAAGTGCACTGGGGGAGTAAGTTTCCAAGGTAATCAGGGGATTTACTTTCTCCTGCATGTGGAGTGTAAAGAAAAAATTATCTCACCCGGAATAGTATTCCTGGTGACCTGTAAGGAGTTGGTCTGTAGGCTGCACTCAGGAGGTTGGCTTGTTTGCCCACCTTTAGCCAGCTGGTTCTGTTTGAAATACCTTGAAGTATCTGAATACATGGATGGTACATGGGACAACAGACCTAGTTAGGACCAATCTGTAGCACTAGTTGGAGGGAAGGCAAAACACCCAAAAGTGTCCCAAATGGCACTATGATTTCACCTGTCTGAAGGCAACTGAATGGACCTTTTCATCTTCATGGGCTTTTAGCTTCTATGTCGACACCTATATTTTGTGACTCCATCACAAACTCAATCCTGCCTATGGTATTAATTTTCATACAAAACTACAAAAAAGTGTCTCATTTTAGCTTTCTTTATTGTTTAATGTAATCCACGGACTCAGAATGCGAAAGAATTAACAGTTAAGTTAAAAGTAGCATATATATGTAAGGTCTACCTTTTGTTATGTCTTCTCCAGAACTCTGATTACTGGCATGGCTTCTGGCAGCATCGTAGCTTTTAATATAGATTTTAACCGGTGGCACTATGAACATCAAAACAGATACTGAAGTGGAAAGAAGAACTGACAGCCCAGGTAAAGCTGAGAGCACAAGTGCTGCAACGAAAGGTGTAGTCTCTGGTGGAAAAACACGTCTGCATTGACCTCCGTTGTACATTCCATTACACCCAGCAATAGCTGTACATTGTAGTCAGCAACCATTTTACTTTGTGTGTTTTTTCACAACTGAACACCAGCTGCTGCAAAGCAAGCTTGTATCATGTAAATTATATGAATTAGGAGATGTTTTGGTAATTATTTCATATATCTTTGTTTATTAAGAAAAGGTAGTAGGATGCGCCACAAGAGACTTTTGAAAATTCTGAGGAACCTTGTGTCCAGTTGTTTCAATGTTTAGGCTATGAACCTAACATGCATCCCATCTCCAGACTCTTTTCAAGCTGAGAAAAAAAAAAAAAATACGTTTGATACTTTGTACATCAGATGCACATCTTAACTTTAAAGGGATACTTTTGTAAAAGTAAAACCTTGTATAAAGAACAAAACCGTTTCTTAATTTTATTGTGGAGTTACAACTTGCATGTACTTTAAACCTGATGTCTTGGAGGGACAGGTGCATTCACACAAATCAAACTGAAGATCTGTCTGAGGGTACAGCTTGTAGGAAAGGGTTGAATTTGGGTGCAAATAGTAATTTTGACATTTTCACCAAAACATGTTTTTCACTTTTTCAATCTCGACGTTACCCCTATGAAGTGGAATTCTGCTCATGAAGCATTTGGATAAAAAGCCATCATTTGCCATATTTATACTCCATACCGTAGGAAATAAATTCCTCCCTTTTAAATTCAACGACTAGCAGAAAGGGAGCAAAGAGGGGAAGTTTAGTTTAATAATGCTCTGTAATGCTTAATGACTCCCAATGCATAGAAAGTGCTATACTTCAGCTTTATTAACATTTGGCATAGGAATCATTGCAGGAGAGAGCCTCAAATAATATTTTTCCCTTATTTTTCCTCTGAGCAGCTTGATTTATTTAAGAGCCTTAGCTTCGTTGCAAAGGTGACTGAGGGTATTCTTTTTGATTCTTCTGAAAATCTCACCTGAAGCCACACTCTCAGACTAAGGCACTTCATGTTTTACAATACTGTAATGATAACTATCAGAATAATTTTCTGCACATTGTACTGATCAAATTACACACCCAGGGGTATATACACTTTAATTCATGTTTCTTCTTTGTATATTTGGTGACTGTATTGTCATAGATGTACATATTGTGTCGGTAGGGCTATGAGGCATGTAACAGGAATGTAATTTTCTCAGAATTTACACTCACTTGCAGTCATTTATTTAAAAAGATAATGGATTCTTTGTATTGGCACTTTGCACCAGAAACATATCATTATTTATTGATGTGATTACTTATTTGTTATCCACCTTGTATTAGTAAGTTTAGCACTGAATTTCCTTCTTCATTGTTGTTTGTATTTATAAGGTTCAGAAATCATGGGGATCAACGTAATGATTAAGTTATTCATCACCAGTCTGTAAGCAATATCTTGAGTTTGTAGCTTAGAATTGGGAGAATATTGAACATCTGGAAGACAAGTTCATTTCATCTTGAGATCATGGTGAAATATTTTGGATATATAAATTCCTTAAGCTATTGTAACCATGTTTTATTGCAAAGATGTAAAATATGCCAGATGTGTGTGAGTTGGAAATCAAAAAGAAAAATAAAATATGCAAAGAATTCAGTGATTGTTTTTCATTTCAATGAACTTTTCTGCAAAATATTTGTGTTATCGAGAGGAACAAACAATTATTTAAGAAATCCTCTTTTATATTTGATATGCATGCCAAAAATTATGCTTGTCTGGGAGGCTGCATTTCCCGTGGCCTCAGGAAATAAAACAGAGGTTTTAGGGTGTGTTTGCTATCCTTTTGATTGCCAGTACATAAAGAGAAGCTACTAAAGATACTTTGATCAGCAGAACCAAAAAATCAAAGTCTTTGAAAAGCTATTTAGAATCCTTGTGAACAGGCAGTAATCTTGTATCAGACCTCACAGAGAGTGAAGATCAGATGAAATCCATTCTGCATATCCCTCAATATTTGGTAAGATGGAATTAATTTCATCTTACATTAGGATGGAAAGTTAGATATCTGCACTCTTCCTATAGCAGAATGAAATAGGTGGAATACAATTGCCTCCTGGAACTGCTGCAGCCCCTACAGAGATTATAGCAGGTAACTGTAGATAAATGGCTATCTAAATGGTAGATTTCTCAGTTAAGATGGCAAACATAGGCAAAATGCTTTCTTCACAATTATGAAACTGTTTATTGACTAAAAAGCAGAAAAACACCCAATGACTATAAAACAATTTATTGCCCCACTCATTGTCTCTCCTTTGAGAAGCCCTGTTCTCTAACTGTGAATAAAATAATACTTCAGAACCTTGTTATAATGCAGTGTACATTTTTTTTCCAGATGTCTATTTAAATCAATTAGCTTTTGAGTAGAACTTGATTGTTTGGAGGATTGAGGGGAAATGGGGAAGGAGTTGAGAGGGTCATTATGTTAATACAGGCATTTAGAATAGTTTTATTGTCATATATCCCAACTGCCATTCCATTAAAATATAAATATCACGTCCCATTTCATACTTGATGGAGCAAATTGAGAATTAAAAAAAATATAATGCTAGACCAAAACTGAGCATTAATGTAATTTTAATTAATACTGTTGATCACATAGTCTCTCTGCCTAATGTAAAGTACTGTTTGAGTGACAAAAAAGAAATTTTTATGCCCAAGCAAACCTGTGAATGACAAGGTGGACTGATGGATACAAAAATAAAGAAGACTCTATTGCATTCAGACATAGGAGTACCCACACAATTGATTCTCAGAATAATAAAAAATGAAAAAATCACCATCTCCATAAGGTTATAAAAATATAGTTTCCACAAAGATAAAGTACAAGGAGACTATATTAACAGGTTGGTATGGTTACATAGACCAGCTTGATAGAGTCCTGGTGAGGAACCACAAATGTGAAACACTACTTTTGGATTTACCCTCTATATTTTGCTTAATACCTACCCTTCATTTAAAGCTTTTTTAAAAAGAAATATATATATATATTAGGCTTCTGCCAGAATATTTTAATGATGGTTTTGATATTTTTAATTAATTATTATGCACTTACCTGTTGTAGAATTCCTTAATGTAGAAAGAGAGCATATACAGATTTCCAGGGTATGTTGCAAGAGTTTCCTGAATCATCAGATGCCCCATATCTTTAACACCTTAAAGCAAGACTGAGTTCCTTTGCTTACTTATTGATATAAAAGTTATTGATACCAGGGATCTCCAAAGAAGCACCTCCAACCAGTCTGACTATGTAAGACCAATCTCAACTAAAGGAGACACAGCATCACGTATACAACTGCACAGCTAAAATATAACCACAAGGAAAATAATACACAATTAAATGGCTGGTTTCTGTCCTAAGCAGCTAAGAACTGGGCTTTATGCTAATTCTGTACCTGGACTGTGAATCGGTAGCTGTAAGGCTACTACTTATCCAAACCTTACTGGATCTGGCTCTTGAGGAAGATGCTTCATTCCCTGCAAGAGGAAAGATAAAAAACAGGCAGCTTCCTACTACCCCTAGGAAAGACCAATTAGACTCGATTTACTGGAGGAGCCTTAGGTAAATAATGATTATGTTGCTAGAAAATCTCACAGGCTGTGATTGTAGAGCTAAAACTGCTGCTTCTGAACAACTGTTGTGGCAAATGCTTGTTTTAATACAGCGCATCCACCCTGTGGACAAGACAGCAAGGTGTTTGAAGCAAGCCCTCATATTACCAGGGATAGAGCCAGACGCATGGAGCAAAGGGCTGACTTCTGATAACATCGGAAGAACCATCTCCTGATGCAAGACATCTAGTACACATAAATATTTTATTTGGAGACTAGCAGCTGGAGTTTATGCTTGCATTTCCCAAAGGATTAATTGTGACTGGTTTTATTCAGTGTTCTTTTTTTGGTGCTCGCAAACATTAAAAATGAAGTTCCTAAAATTAAAGCTTATATTTAAAGAAGGAGAAAAGGACCAATCCTTTTTATTATCCAATTTATTACATTATTGCGTTACAATGCAGAACAGTTTATGGGCTCTCTAACATGTGGAAGATTTTGCAACATCTACAGTTAAGTTTCAGGACCTGTAACAAAAAAAAAAATCTGGAGATTGTTTACTTGCAAACTCTACAAACTGGCCATATAATTAGTTTACAAAGGGGCTTATTTAGACAAAAAAAAATCAAACAGATAAGTCAGTTTATGGATCCCTCTATAGTGATATCATGCCTAAGCAAGCTACATTTCAACATCGTTTTCTGTAAGCCCTTCTCTGAATTTCATCCCAGTGACACAAAGGACATGGTAACTAGCATATTGACTAAGTACCTGCCTGCAAAGTTAAGTGACTGGAGTTAAGTAACTGCAATAGTTTTACTTGTTGAAGGTCTGGCATAAGGGATCTGTGTGCCTAAGGGTGCCACAATGCGAGGCTCATGCACCAGGGCTCCCAACAGAAAGCAGAGAAAGGGCTCTGATGTTCAAACTAGATACCCAGGAATTAAAAAAAAAAAAAAAAAAAAAGAAGAAAGAAAAAGTGTTTGGTACCAAAAGACTAAGGACAGATAAAAGCCATTAAGCACTGTTAATGCATTGAAGAGAGTTAATATCTGTGCAAGTTTAAGCTACGATATTGTTGGAAAAGGCAGCAGAACAACGGAAACTGGTCTGTCAGACTAGGCCTGTTCAGCTATCCATACAAACCCAGTGCTCATGGCTGTTCAGACAGGTCACCTCCATAGAGTCATCAAGTGGGAAACACAGTCATGCCCGGTAGCAAGAGCCCTCTCGAGTCAGAAGATAGCAGGACTTCAGGCAGGGGCCTGAGGTTTGGAAAAAAATATCAGAAAGTAAGGCCCAGCTCACGTCATCAATAAAAAAAACGGGCCTATTTCTTCCAAACAGACCTGAACAAATTGCCCCAGCTGCCCTCTTGCACTGTCCCTCCTCCACTCAGGGTGAGTCCCTCTTGGGAACTCATCCTGAAAAGCAGCCTCTAGATTAGGTTTCTTGCCACTGTGTCCTTTCTTCCTGATGAAGCCCATCTCATACCTCTCTCATCCCCTAGGTGCCCAAAAGAACTAAAGAAGGCTCACACACATGCTGAGGGTCCACAAGGCCCATGCAAAAATCTTTTCCAAGCTCTGTGTCCAGTGATGGGTTATAGGAAGCAACATCTGACATGAAAACATACTACAATTCCTATCCTTCAGCTGTCTGTTCAAGCAGAACCAGCAGCCATATGGGAATATTATTCTCCTGTTAAATAACACAGGTCAGGACCCATTCGCTGACCCAAAGTCAGTGCCACAACACAGCTTCAAACCATGCAGCTTAGCTCTCTGGGACCAGCCCTTAATCCATGCCAGCCCATGGACAGTGCAGGGCAGCATCATGTTAAAGGGCAGCCGGTGTGATAAGCCTGGCACACTGCTCAAGTCTGCAACTTCTGTGGCTCACGCTGTTAGCACAGATGTAGCCAAGGCCTCTGAAAGGAGTCCCTTGGACTATATGATCATCAACCCATCAACCACACCACCAGTTATAACATGATAAATGGGGTTTGGGACTCAAGAACAGCATCCCTCTGGCACCATTCTGCACATCAGGCTGCTCTCCTCCTCTGGAAGGAGACCTCACCAAACCTAACACTGTATCTGCTTGACTACACCTATACAGACTTTTATTAATGCAATAACTTAAGAGTTTTTGAGGAGTTTTAAGGTAAGTTCAGAATCACATTTTCCTTGAGTGCTGCCTGCATATACCTTCCCATGAGCCACCCTCAATACAGTTTGGACATTTTTTTCTTAAGAGGTATCTTAGGGCCATGTACTAGACTCTTCATGTGCCTGCATGCAGTAGTGAAGAAGATACCATTTGCTTTCCTCTCATTTCTCAGCTTCTTAGTGAGTTGGTCAGTGGAACACCTACTTCAGCTCCAATATACGCCCAAGACAAGCCCTGCAAACTCTTAGGTCCTGTCTTCCCCTGGACTCCTTCGTTTCACTCCTTCATTTCAACTACCTCATAGACCTTTATTAGTACCCTACTGGTACTCAATAGCTTGGCAATGTCTTTAAGCCTATCAGTCATCATTGGTATTGCTTCCTCTTCATCCAGCCAGTTTCTTCATCAGACTGGTGGACCTCAAGGCCATCTATGCCTCCAGAGCTGAGCAATTCCTCTTCAGCTCCCCAAACTAATAGGGACATGAAGCCAGTACATCAAGGAAAAGAAAAAAGAGATTTCACTGAACAACCGGCTTCAGGGTTCCCTATCCTCACCACTCTTTTCAAAGGTGTAACCAGTAGTGACCTGAAATGTTTGTTATCTAGGCTATTTATAAAACAAGAACTGTTACAGTCTAGACTATTTAGATATTAAGGACTAATTACATTATTTTCTTAGTTCTAGGCGGTTTTTTTTTTTTTTTTTTTTTTTTTTTTTTTTTTGGGAGGGGGTGAAGGGGCAGAAGATGGCCCTTGGAAAGGAAAGACCTGTTAGGATGCAAATTACTGTGTGTGAGGTGGAGCTCCTGAGGAAATGCAGTGTTTGGATCTTTGGAACAAACCCTTACTGAGGTGGAGCTCCTGAGGAAATGCAGTCTTTGGAACAAACCCTTATTCCAGTCATATCTTCTGCTTCAGTGTCAATATTGACTTCAGTAATATTTTTTGTGGTCATCAGGAGCAATGTTGCAGCTACCAATGGTTGGGTCAGCATGGCATATTCTAGCATTGAAGTGGAGATCTTAAAGTCATAGAAAAGGGAGCTGTACTGTTCTATCAACCAAGTGAGAGCCTTTGGATGTTTCCTCTCATGAATCCTATCTTTGTGGCAGACAGTCCCCTCAGACAACAAGTTGTTGCCTCGACCATCCTCCGATACAGCCCAATGCCCCTTTCATATTTCTCCACAGAAATCCCTCTCAAAACATTGGTTGACTCACATTTGGAAAGTGACTTCAGGAAGAAGTGTACCAAAAAGCAAAGTAGACATAAGGATGTTTATTCGGACATTAAGGTTCAAAGAAGTGCTGTGAGCACCCATAGTGTTTTTGCTTTCGCGGGAAGACTGTTTCATATCTCTGGACCTGGAAGGTTCTTACAGCATGTCTTAGATCTGCACTTTGCAATACTTAACAACCCAATCAACCAGGACCATCCTGATTAGTAGTGTCTTCTTTTTTTGGACTCTGGTAGCTTCAAAGTTTTTTATGAAAGGCTTTGGGTCTAGCTTCACCTTCTTGAGAAAAAGTGATGTAAAAATACATGTAGGTGATTGGGTCATTGGGACATATCTCTAGGCAGAATACAAAGAATATAAATATCAGTCTAGTCTTTTTATATATCTGGAATCTTAAGTCCCAGCTGAATCCTTCTCACCTGGCATTCATAAGTGCTACAGTAGATATCCGGTTAGCAAGCTTATCTCCCACATGATAACTTTTTACCCCTGAGGGATTTGCAAAGTTAAGGCATATATATACCTCTGCCTAGCAGTGCTAGTTCACACAAAAGAAGCATGCATATGGCTACAGAGAGTTTATGCATATAAACATAATTCCATGCAGGCTAGGATTAGTGTCCCAAGGGGTACTGATCTTTCTCCTTTGATGGATGATCTGGCCAGTACACTAGTCAGGAGCACCTTCTGATTTCCATGTCAGCCCATAATGAATGCGAGGAGGCAGCAGTTGCACAACTAGAGAGCCCAGGGGTTATGGTTTCCTGCAAAGTGCAATCCATTAACTGAAGGAGGGGTGAAAAGATGGGTCTGAATGTGCAGAGACAAAAAGTTGAAAGAAAGATCACTTGCCTATGATGTTTTTTTCAGGATGAGATGTCTATGGGGACATTTTCAAGCTACTCCTCAACCCCATCTCTCTTAAGTCCCTTCATGTTTCCAGAAACTTGAGAAGGGGCTCGTGTGCCTTCACAGATACACTCCAGCACAAACGGATGTGCAAGCCCTAGTGTGTGCATGCAAGACAGCTCACGGATAGTTTGCTCTTGTTGCTGCTTAGGGAACATCCTAGCAAAAGGAGAGGCCAAAGAAAAACAAACAGACAAAACTATTAAATCTCGTGGTCAGATCTTTCCAGGTTAAAAGACATAGCCATTTACAAACCAACGTTTGAAGGATAACACTTGTATTTATACTGTCTCAACTTAAATTCTCACTCAAATCTCACTTTAAAGACCTAACCTTTCTGTGTATCCGACCTGCAGAAAATATAGGTAGCAGAGGTGCTACTCCTGGAAATGTCCATTTCTAGGCACTTAATGTTCACCTACATGTAAGCGGATTTAACATTTTGTCCTGTTTTGACATGTGTTATAAAATATTTTTTACATCTTGTCAGTAAATGTTTTTCCCCTGATTATCAGTATTCTTTTTTTCACAACACTTGGTTAGAGTTCTTTACTTTCTGTAAATTAGCTCTCAAATACAAACTATTCATGTTTTAGAGGACAACAGACTAAGTGAACAAGGAAAGATAAGCAAGCATTTGCCAGCTACAAAACAGACCCACTAAAAGACTCTTGCAGAAGAATGCACATGCAATCCTGAATGAACAGTAAACTTCTGATTTCAGAAACAAATGCATTTTTGACAGGAATAATTAAAAAACTGGGATCCTGAACATATGCAGGACATCGGAGTGCCTCTTCTTGTATCCTTCACCATCTTTATCTTCTGGAAGGTCGTTTCCTACAGAAAAATTTCTCCAGGACTCCACTAAAAACAAATACATTTTGGACAAGTGTTATAGTATGTCCTACACGTGACAATTATTTCTTGCTCAAATATGATGCAAAAACCGATCAAATGCTTTTTGCAACAAAAAGCATTTTTTTATTCCTTTTAACACATTTATAACCTCATCAAAAATATGTTGGTTCTGTCTATTTTTTCACAAGTTCATGTGTAAAGCAAACTAGTTCAGCATTTTAGCTTATCTGTAAATTCCTGTTAACCGATATTTTCTAGGGAATTCTGTCAGGATGACAGGAATTCATAATTTTGTTCATGTTTCCTTTTAATACATTGTTTTAATATATATTGTATATAAGCGTTTTCATCAATTCCTTAAAAAAAAGAAATCAGAAAGACACCTCATCCAGATCCTTTAAAATCCTGAAGGCAAGTTATGTAATACAGTATAGGAAAGTGGGGCTTTCTCCCTCTTCAGACATGCTTGATTTCCTTCTGAAGGACTTTACCGACACAAAAGTCTAAACAGGAGTTGCCAATTCAAACTGATTCACTTTCTTCTCATCAGAGGTTTTGTGTTGATCTCACTGAATCCCCCCATCGAATTCACAATTCAGAGGTGTTCAAGCTTGTGATATTCACCTGCCAAGCCTGAAAAACTCCCTTCCCACTAAGTACTTGCTGGTCACGGCAGTTTTGTGCGTTTTTTAAAAATAAAACTGGGGAAGAGTTAGGCAAAGACAACAAGATTTTTGAACGAGAGGGCTACAAAGGGACACAAAAGATTTACACTAGATGGACGCATATAATTTGTCAAGAAAGGCTTGACAAATACCTCTGTAGTCTGTGATTTCCCATCTGTCGAGAAGAGGAATTTCCTGGTTACCAGCTCCATCCCGGCCTCCGCGCTCACTGCTTCCACACTGGGACGGATCAGGTGCTCGCTTACACCAGGGCTGCCCCCGGCTGCGTCGTGATACGGGTGTCATCCTCGCACGGCGGCAGGGCCGCGCGGACGGCCCTGCCTCGACTTGTTAGGGGATTGCGTTGGTGGCACCACGTGCTCCCTGCCCAATGGGGCACCAGCAGCCCTGGCTCAAGGTGTCCCCGTGTGAGGGGGATCTTGCCACTCCACCACGGCCCCCCGCGCATGTCACCCATGGCCACCCAACAGGAGGAAACGCAGGCTGAGCCCCGTGCCCCGCACTAAGCCCTGCAGAGCCCTGCCCTGCTTCCCCCTGGACTCCCGGCAGCCCTACACGGGGAGGTGATTTTGAGAACATTTCATGGGAAAAGCAGGTCCCTCGTGTTAGGCACTTCCCAAGGGAGGAACACCAGGAGGGGAAGAGGACAGCACCAACCAGCTGCCAAATTCTCCTCGTGGAGCGAGGCCTTCCCCTCCTTCCAGCAGTTATACACATCTCACAGCACGAACCCTGAGGTGGGTGTCTGGCCTCTCAGCCACATGGGGCAATAAATAACAAAAAGCAGCTTTCATGGCTTTACAGGCTGCCACGGGCTGATCGCACAATAAAAAATAAAGGACTCATAGGAACGCACTTTGGGGTCGCCTGGAAAATAAATGACTGGAGAGAAAACGATGAAGATATAAAAGACAATCTTATAAATGTCACTGTGGATAAATATACAGTGACATTTTAGACAGAAGAAATGTTACTCTAAAAAGGGAGATATTCTCCAGTTTAATGAGTGTCCTAAGTGCTGTCGATGATATATACTGACTGGAGATCTTTTGCATATGCTCTGGGAACAGCCAGTGTAACACAAGATTGGTGACAGATGTTAATGAGCAAGTTGGTACAACCCCTCCGCAATCTGAAATAAAACCACTGACACACAAAGCTGACGTGTCTCCTGAACACTGGTTTGGTAGACGCTAAGCTCTTCCTAGCTAACGCTTCTTTTCTCAGGATGCTAAGGATATTTCACCTTTAGTTTTCCAATCTGATATAGATCCCCATGTCTTTTGGCATTTACAGAAAAGGATCTTTAAATAAAACCTATATATCAAACTTCAATAGAATATGTTAAATAATGAGATCTATATACTGTGGTAACAATAGTGTCGCAAATGGATCTTCTATTACAAGTGGAATGGCCATAAATGTGAAAAAAGTTTTACACATAAAAATATTTCTACATACAAAGAACCCTCTGATCAAACCTCATGAGCCTAAAATATGATTTTGCAGAAATACAGCACTGGAACAGGCTGCCCAGAGAGGCTGTGGAGTCTCCTTCTCTGGACATCTTCCAAACCCACCTGGATGCCACCCTGTGCCACGTGCTCTGGGTGTCCCTGCTGGAGCAAGGGACTAGAGGTCCCTTCCAACCTCAACCATTCTGTGAAATGTCTGTATCCACTACTCATGTATGAACAACATGTAAATGAGGATTATGGGGATGACTTGAAATAGTTCATTAGTAATGATATTTTTATGCATAAAACCCTTCGAATACTCTCCATAATCTTTCCATCAGTTAAGCCTAGGTCTGCAAATTATGTCAAACATAGGATCGTCACGGTCTGTATTTCTCCCCAGTGCTCAGGCAACTCCAGCAGTCACCTTTAGCTCAAAAACCAGTTTTGACAAAGCTAGCAAGTTTCAGCCTGCTTAGAAGTGCAGGCGAACGTTTCCCTACCCTTCCATTTTGGTTATACGTTTCATGCAATCTCATTCATAGTTATGTAATATATACTATATAATGGGGTAAAAAGAGAAACAGAGAAGTTATGCTCTAACGTATAAACCCATTAACAAAAAATACATCTTTTTATTTGAGAAAGTCTTGTAAACTTGGCAAACCACATAAACTACTGAAAAAATTTCAGACCGTGTACCCTGTTTTTAATAGCCATAAACACACAGCTGCTAGGGCATAAGTAGTATGAAATTTGTTGTGAAGCAGATATATTTAAATGGTACACTAATAACCCACTAAAACCACAGCATTTCATGGCAAAATGACCAAAATGTTATAAAATCAGAAAATCTAATTACCTTCATAACTGGCAGTTGCACAGAGAAAAAAAATGCAATACAACTATTTTGTATGATTTTTTTAAGTTATGTTCTACTGGTGACAGCATTGGACCAGAAAAATATGATAAAAACTTTATTGTAGTGTCCAACAAACTACTTGGCAAAAATTGTCAGACAGCAGGCAAATATTTTACTTATTTCTGATTTCCGAAAAGGGCTAGATATGCTGAAAGGGAGGACCTGGGGCTGAGCAGATCTAGGACACAGCGGAGAAAGCAGATGGAAGGGGAAACACACTATTAGGTGCTCACAGTACGGCCAAACTTGCCTCCTGCTGTGCTTTCTGTCAGAATACACAGAGGCTTTCTTCCTGAAGTTATAAAATGCAAAAAAGACACCCATTTTCCCACGGGATAATGAGAAGGGACAGCTCACACCTGGGTACAACTTTTCAAAGCTTTTCTAAAAGCATCATCTTGTCCTCTTTTCAAAGCAGAGCCACTACGCTGCCCTCCATATATATCATATAGAATGCTGCTGTTCAACATGTTGTTCCTCAAAGTAAGAATATCTGGATGAAAGATGCTGGGAGCAGCACCACCAGCATCTGAGTAACAAGAGTGCCCCCAGCTTCATAACAAGGAAAGCCATGTTGCTGACAAGCACCCTATTAGCTCTGTCTTTCAAAGTCTTATCTAGGGAGACTGCTGTGAAATCAGGAAAGAAAATACGAATACAGCTGTCATAACACTCTGAGTGAATCACCTGAATGAACTCTCTATCTTCAGAAACCAGTCACTGGAACCGTGAAGCAGAGCAGGGGAGCCCACCTTCACGCCAATTCCAGCTGATAAGGAGCAAGTGACACTTGATAATGTTAGACTAAATGCTTCTCAGAAAGTCCATACCTGAATTAAGGAAAGACTAGATGCATTCCTTGATTTCATTAACAAGTTTACTTTTCCTTATCAATCCATTACACTAAAAATCAATAAGTAATTGAGAATGCAGAGGCTAAAGGGACTCAAGACACTTATTACACAAGACATTTAGGTTTAGAGCTATTAACAGGAGAAAACTACACTTGCCTACAGGTTAGTTGTGAATATATTTTTCTTTGAAACTTTGAAAATTGAGTGTTTCGAAGAAACTCAACCATTTCAAAAAATATCATCACACACAGGTTGTGAAAAAAAAAAAAAAAGACTGACAGGTACTCACTTATAGAAGAAAGACATTTCAAATAGACTTTACCACTACTAAATCTAAAGTGATACACTGGCTTCTAGGACTGGTTAAATTCCAGGGGAACACACTTCTTGGCAACATTTATCTGTATATCGTGCTTGACACTTAATTTATCCTAGTTTTCTCTGTGTCTTCCAGAAGAGGACAAAACTAGGCTAAAGTCAGACTTTCTAACAAAAGTCTGGTGCAACCCATGAATTAAAATATCTGAGTCATTAGCACTGGAAAAGTGTAACATCTACTACCAACGTCCCCTCCAAGTTTACCAGTTTTAGCCTACTGTGTCCCCAGAATGGCTGATTACCTCTGGGACCAGTGGCAACTAGGATCTTTCACGCCACATAGATGCTTTTCCCTTAGATATTTACCAGTACATACACACAAGCTCAATAAACCTAGGATCTATTTTTGCCCAACTTTTTGACTAAGACTAAATATCTAAATTTAAAGCAGCCACTCCGCTGTCCAGAGAAAGATATAAATAAGTACTCACTGAGAGCAGGTCATCTAACCTATTTAGACACCTCTCTTTCTCAGGATGGCAGAAATCCTGCTGGGGCACTACCTACTTATTTCTCTCCATGGGTAATAAAGGGATCCTAGGGTGACCAAATCAGACTTAAATATCCAGTATCTGGACAGGCAAGGCTGTGTTTGACAGGCTCTTCAGCCCAGTGCTGGCAGCCTGGCACCTTCTCGCCCTTGGCCAGACCTCCAGCCTTCCTCCCCACCAGGCTGTAGCAGCTTTTTCTCCCAGATGCACCATAAAGGAGGTCAGGACATGGAGCAGGCTGAGCAAATACACCTCCACCTACCTGTTTGTGTTCCCCCACTGGGTTCATTTTTTGGCTGGCTGAGGTCCCTGCAGCGATCTAGAGACCAGGTGCTTGGTGAAGCTACCTTGCAGCTGCAGCCCCCTACCAAACTGTCCCTCTCCAAGCAGTGCTGAAGGTATCTCCAGGTGAAGTAGAGTGAAAAAATGTGGGGAAAGGTGGGAGGCAGAAGGGGAAGGAATATAAGGGAGCCTGGAAAAGGGGTGGGCTATATCACTGGTCATGCTCTGCTGAGAAGGGATTTCCCCAAGCAGCATGAAGAAGAATGTTTGGGAAGTGCTGACCACATGCAGCTGGATACAGAGAGATGGATCTCTGTGATGGGAGCCTAGTGCTTCTTTCTAAGCACCTGTAATGGTGATGTCTATCAGCATAGTGTAAACAAATAAATGGACTTGCATTTTACTGTATCCTGATTTGAACTAAGGATGATTTCACATTACTTGGCTACAACAAGAGTTTCCTTAGGATGCAGCAAATCTAAACCAGAAGGTAGTACCTATATGAGTATGTGCCAAATTCACCCAAGCCATGCTTGAAGGTATTCAAATAAAAGCTTAGCATAAGCTATAAATTGTCATAAAAAATGCTCAGATCAGTCAAAGATTTGGGCATCAGGTAAAGACGTATCTTCCAGACACCAGTAATAGCCAGAAAAGAAACCCCAGTAGCAGCAGTATTGAAGGGGTATTCCTGGATGCAGAGACATATTCTGATGTTGTGCAATTGCTGACAATTCAAAGCATTTCTCAAAACGGATGAGTTTATTAACAGATTGGGGAGTACTGTTACAACCCCAGCTGGAGATGGCAACTAGCCGTATCATCCTAGCAGGGAAAGGATGCACAAGCAGGAGAGAAGATTCAGCATGCTCTGAGTCAGGGCTCTGGGCTGAAGACAGGAGGCATAGCAAGGGATAAGAAACTAACTTTCAGTAACGTGCCCCAGCGAGAAGGTAGCAAATAACTTCTATTTCCTTTTGTATCTGCCTTTTAAACTCTTTTGGCTAATGAAACATACAACTCCAATGATGTCCCATTTTCTGCTCTTTATAGCTAAAGCACAGATGCAGATCTTGAGCACAGATACAGCAAACAGTTAGAGACAAAGCAGAATTAAGTTGTTAAATAATTTAACTAAATATGGTGAGTTAAATAGCTTCCCACTAAATGGAAGTCAGGTAACAGAACACCTGCATGAACTATCTGGAGAAATTCCATGTAGAAAATTCCAAAATCTCCCAAGAAACTGTAAAAAGTGTCTTGTGTAAACTGGAGCATTTTGCATGCTGTTTTTTACACTGAATTTATTTTATCGTTGGGGAGGGAAAAAAAATCAGCTACTGAAAACATCTGAGTTCAGTCCAACTCCTTCTATAATTTTGTTTTGTTAACAGATGGGGGGGCTATCTACTGAACATACAATAGGTTTATCACTTTTCAAATGCAACTGTTGCCAAATCTCTAAGGTCAGAATATTTTCTCTGCTATTATACTGTAAAGTCCACAACAACTACATTGAAACCCACAAATATTTCTTTATAATATTTTAAATTAAAAAAAATCTGCAAAATTATTGTTGTATTTGTGCTATTGTCTAAGTGCTAGCTGATAATTGGTAAGTAGCATCACTAGGGCAGAACTGAGTTCCCAAGTGGTTGTCAACATTCGTTCTAAGCTAATCATAGAATCATTAAGGTTAGAAGGGACTTTTAGAGACTGTCTAGTCCAACCCCCCTGCACATGCAGGGTCACCTAAAGCATGTTACACAGGATTGCATCCAAGTGGGTTTTGAATGCTGATACACAAGTGCATAAACTGTCCAAATGCAATATATTGTAATTTCTGAGGTTGATTTGAATTATACTACTGACATTTTATTACAAGATTGGGCTGGCTGGCTTTTAAATTTTATGTAGAGTTTGTTTTGGAATGGAGGTCATTTCTGTGGCTGTACATTAGCAGCGCAGCCTGGCTTTTCCCACTTCACTCTTACCTCAGGCCATATCTAAAGAATATTTTTTTTTGTTTGATATTACCAACTTTGAATTTATAGGTGCATAGCTCTCACCACTAGCTGCCAGAGGCACTCATAAAGCCTCTCTCCTAACACAAACTATCAATATAAATCCCGATCGTGAGCACACTGAGAGCAATGGCTCTTTGTTCCCCTCCGGCTTTGAAATGCCCTTGCTGGCCATGCAGGGCTTGGGTAAGAGGAAAGCAGTGAAGTTACTGTGCTCTGGCAGACTGCCTCAGCAATTTAACCTGCTGATATACAATACCATAAAAGAACCCTACTAGGAGGCTCTCTATAGGGAAAATCTGGCCAGAAACTATATTTGGTCTGAATGAGATCAGAAAGGCTCATAGTCAGGGTATATCTTGGCATTTGGAAGTGAGGAGGTGAATTTGAAGCTCCTCCTTCACCACTTAATCAGAACATTATGGACAAAATGAAAGCTCTTCTCCAAATCATACTACTATTTTTTTTCAGGGAAGTCTGGTAGAAATATCTTTCCAAAGCGAGTTTTTACCAGAGAAAGGAAGCCCAGAGCTGTGTCTGGGCACTGCTGCTCTGGGATATGAAGGAGTCCTTAATTCAGAACAGAGCTTTGAATGTCAAAACCACTTTGAGGAGAGCTGAGCAGGGCTTGACTTCTGGGCCAGTACTTCTCTACATACCCCAGCACAGACATAGGTATGGAAAGGGTTTGCCCTTCAAATATATATATATATATATAAGAGATTTTATTGCATAGCCATGGTAACAACATAACACTCCTAAGCCACAGAAGTTATTAAAAAAAAAAATATGTCAGTCCTTTATTCAGCTCTACCATGCAAAGACTTTTGCAACATCAGTAAGAGTTCAAACAGGCTGCAAAGTGGGCACTGTGTGCAGGGGAGGTTTTTTAATGAAGGCATAAAAGGAGAAGGGATGCCAAGCACGACGAGCATCTGCCCAAGAACAAAGCAGGTGAAAACCATCTTCATCTGCCCAGGCCTAGGAAGGCTGCCTGGGCCCTTCCTGCCGTAGAAACAGGACACTACAAGCTCAGTTTTCACTATCTCCAAAGACATAGCCAGAAATGTGGAACAGTTGAAAAATACTTGGGACTGTATAATTTAGGAGATCATAAAACCAGTAGGAGAGTTTGAGAATTGTTTAGATTTATGAGCTGATGGAAGTTATTCAGACATCCACGCAGTCAGAATCTCTTCCATGAAGTCGAATTGCTTAAAGATCAAAGTATCTCTATCAACATTATCACCAGGCTTAAAAAAAAAAAAAAGGAAAGAAAGAAAGAAAAGCCGCGACATACAACAGATGCCCCCTCTGCCTGCCCTTAAGTTGTCAAGAGTTAGCAATTTTCAGTGCTATCAGGCAGGGCACACACAACATACACATGTAACCTAGAAAGAAGAGGCCTGGGGGGGTGAAAGGATAAAAAAAAAAATGTCTATTAAGGCATTTGGATAGAACACTGAAAATGACTGAAGTTTATGCATGCTCTTGATGCCTTTTGTTCTTTATCTACTATCTATTTTCGTGCTATGCCTATCATTACAGAATCACAGAATCACAGGATGTTGAGGCTGGAAGGGACCTCTAGAGATCATCTAGTCCAACCCCCTGCTCCAGCAGGGACACCTAGAGCACGTGGCACAGGGTGGCATCCAGGCGGGTTTTGAAGATCTCCAGAGATGGAGACTCCACAACCTCTCTGGGCAGCCTGTTCCAGGGCTCTGTCACCCTCACAGGCAAGAGGTTTTTCCTCACATGGAGATGGAACTTCCTGTGTTTCAACTTACACTTGTTCCCCCTCGTCCTGTCACCAGCCACCACAGAGAAGAGCTTGGCCCCATTATTGGTCATCATTGTATGTAGAAAATCTGGATATTAAGGAGTATGCACATTTCCAACAGGAGGGATGACTAACAAGCATTTTTAAGGTGATATAAAAATGAAGTAAACTGCTAATGTGCTTTTAGGGGAAGCATGATCACTATGGTTTATATTAGTAAATGAGACTTCTGTAGATTGCACCAATTCAAATGAATCTACATAATTTTTTGGCAATCACAGAAACACATATTGCTTTCTTCTCTACTGTGGCTGTTTACTTGTCCATGTTCTGATGTTAAAGTTCTCAAAATAGTGATTAGCTTGAGAGAAAATAGTAACCCATAGTAAGCCCTGTACCAAAATTCTTATTTTTATTTTTATTTTCAATTTATAGGGAGTTTTTTAAAATTCAGTGGACTTCCTTAGCAGTTTGAGGAAGATCTAAATATTCGAAGGGAGGATGTAAAGAGGATGGGGACAGACTCTTTTCAGTGGTGCCCAACAATAGGACAAAAGGCAACCATCATAAACTGAAAAATGGGGAGTTCCATCTAAATATGAGGAAAAACTTCTTTACTGTGATGGTGACAGAGCACTGGAACAGGTCACCAAGATAGGTTGCGGAGTCTCCTTCATTGAAGAAGTTCAAAAGCTTCCTGGACACAATCCTATGCAACATTCTCTACGTGACCCTGCTTAAGCAGGAGGGCTTTTCCAGAGGCCCCTTCCAACCTCCACGATGCTGTGATTCTGTGTACTGCCCCGAGAACTGTGCTTGGAAGAGCTTCTTGTCTGTGCCAGGAATGGGGTCTATGGCCTAACCTTTACCTGAAAGAGGCTCCTAAGATTAGGAGTAACAAAAGGAGTTAGGATTAGGTTATGGTTATGATTATGGTTAGGGTAGGGAGTAAAGGAAGCCTAGCTGTTTCATTGGTGTGGGGCTGGAAAGGGGGGGTGTTTTTGTGTGTGTGGAATGAAGGCATGTGCTGACAAGAGACCAGTGCTGTGAAGAATTTCTTGTCTGTTCCAGAAATGGGGGTCTATGTCCCAAACTTTGCGTGTTTGGAAACTTTGCAGCAGGAAAAAACTTTGCGTATTATGGTTCACGCGAGGGTTGAGAGAAAAAGGACACCCAGAGATGCCTTTGGTGTGGGAAGGAGCTGCTCAAGGAAGATGTGTGCTGCTGAGAGAGTTGTGCAGTAAAGAGTTCTTGTCTCGGCCAGAAATGCAGGTCTACATCCCAGCCTTGACCTGAAAAAGACTTTGAGGGTCAGTTTCGGGTTAGGGTTCAGTCTGAGTGGAAGCCTAGAGGTGCCATTGGCTGGAATGGAGATTGCAGTTTTTGGACCAAATGAGAAACTTCTCCCAACAGAGTGCTCTTGGCAGCACACATCTTCCCTTCGCAGCCCCTTCCAACTCTCATGCCAACAACGCCTCTAGGCTTCCTCTTTCTCTCAACCCAAACGCTAATCCTAACATGAACCCTCCACATCTTTGTCTAGCCAAGGCTGTGATGTAGACCCCAATTCTGGCACAGGCAAGAAATTACTCACAGCACAGGTCTCTTGGCAGTAACACACCTTCCCTGGGCAGCACCTTTCCACCCACACACCGGCAGCTTTAGGCTTCCTCTCTTGCTCAACCTGAACCTTAATCCTGACCTGAACCCTGAAAGTCTTTTTCAGGGCAAGGCTAGGACATAGACACCCCAATTGCTGGCCCAGATGAGAAACATCATTTATACAGTGTCTTCAATATTATCTTTTCTTTTTCCTAACTTGTACTCTAGTTCCTTAACCACAAAATCCCACAAGAGCACATTCCCATCTCCTTTTTTTTTTCAGAATTAATTTATCATCATAAAATGGTTTATTATACAGCCTTGAGCTGTAAGTCTTTTCTGCTCTGATGGCTGAGAGAAGTCTGGCACTGCAGTAAGTTCCTGCTCATTTACTGTCTGGATATCTGGGATACTGCTGATTTGAGAATGAGCTTCCTGGGAAGTCTCTCAGCATAGAAACTTGACAATCAAAGAACTTCATTCTTTGGGGATTTTTTCACTAATTAGGCTCTAAACAGTTTTATAACCCTTTGTTTCCTTAGCTTATTTTTAATGGAATCTGGAGTTTGGCAGGGAAGCATCTTTGTATCAAAAAAAAGGCACTAGAAAATAAAAAGCCAAACAATAGCCATAAACTACTGCTTAAGTTTGAACTGTTTAATCAACACAGTAATGTAGAGTAAGTACACTTAAGTATATGTGGATCTACATTTTTAATAAATACAATTTGTCTCAGTGAAATAATCAACGCTTCATACGTCTGGGAAGGAAGGAGGAGGAATGGGAAGGAAAGGGATCCAATGTATCCTTAGAGATGACTTCTATGGACCCATAAATTTAGGGTTTTCCAAGGTATATCATTCACTGCAGGAACTATTTGCCAGAGTAAGCAAGGCTTAATTCATAAACAGTCTGGTGTTGCAGAGATTGAAGGTGTCCCTGTTGTGCAAATTCCTGTCAGTGCGGAGAAGTGACATTGTAATGAGAAGGCTATTTGGAGGCTATTTCTGAATAGCAGTCACTATGTAACCTCAGATCATGTACCCGTGCTTGAACTAGGTCTATATAGACTATTTTGAGTAGGCTGGCCACATATGCATCTCAGTCTGAGAAGATGATTGAGCACAAATGAAAATGGCAGAGACTCTTCCCTCTCTGCTATTTGAAGTGACACCTGTGTAAAAAGGCAACGGCTGGAGCTCAGCTCCAGCAAAACTGTGATAAAAACATTCAGGTTTAGAAAGCAGACCTCTTCCACCTATTTTACAGGATAATTGTGTTTCTTGTAGATGCTTCTGAGACAACTTGTTACCTGATAACAGCTGTCTTAAAGTTTATGTCCATTTATGAGTAGCCCAGCACCATCGAACACAGAGTAATGAGAGTAATGACACAATCATTTTTGTACTTAATCATTGCCACTCAGTCTATCATGAGGTTCCTTTGAGTTGTCACTGCACCCTGATAAAGTTCTAACAGATGCAACTGTAGCATGCTGTCCACTGAGTAATGTGTTAGTGTGATCATGATAACAGTATCTGTGTGCACTCTTCTTCCCTCTATTTCCTTCCTATTTTTCTTTCTTTCTTTCTTTTTCTTTCTTTCTTTCTTTCTTTCTTTCTTTCTTTCTTTCTTTCTTTCTTTCTTTCTTTCTTTCTTTCTTTCTTTCTTTCTTTCTTTCTTTCTTTCT